>JAVHZT010000140.1:0-216368 GCA_035079005.1 Fraxinus americana | reverse complement strand
AAGAATACGATCATGTCCTTTGTTGACATATTTGAAGAGATACTTTATAGACCGGGATTGGTTACACCATTCAACATTAATATGAGCACCATATTTCAGAAGCAAGAAGCGGTTGTGTGGCACCACATATCTATTATCCAAGTCAATCCCATTCTTTTTTATTGTTCTACCGTCATCCCTCCGCCGGTAAGTTGGATACCCATCTTCGTCAACAATAGTACATTCTGTGTACTTTTTCGGAAAATGTTTTGAGCACCTTCCATCCAACATACATGGAGAATTTTTATTAACGTTGCCGCAAGGCCCATGCATCATCAAATTTTTTATTGCATTGTAGTACACAGGATCAGTAGCTTCAGAAGGAATTTCAGATGAGATGATCTTGTCAATATCTTCACTAGAGGGATATTTGTCTTCTTGATACAGGAAAAGCAAAATATGTGCATGTGGCAAACCGCGTTTTTGGAACTCGACTGTATATATAATTGCAGTATGATGAAAATTTTATATTACCATTACTTATTAATGATTATTATTAAATAGGAATTAATTTATTGAAATATGGAAAAAAAAATTTATGGATTTTGCAAAGTACCTGCTTTGACTCTTCCAAAAATCTTGTTTACTCTAAGATCTCTCAACAAATGATCTAATTTCACTTTGAATATTCTACAAAGAATATCTGGGCGATCTTCGGGTTTCAAACATCTACTTTCGACGAAACGCACAATCTCTGGCCATTTGGGATTACATGTAAATGTAATGAATAAGTCGGGATATCCAGCCCACTTGCAAATTGTCATTGCATCTTGATAATTCTGGACCATGTATCGTGCTCCACCAGTGAAAGATGAAGGCAAAATCACACGCTTTCCTTGAGAAGAAGGATCAGTTTCCCCTCTTAGAATTGCTTCGGTCAATCCTTTATACATATCGAGATCTCAACTCTTTCTCGATGAGCACGTACGTATGATAGACGCGAAGATTCAACCATTGTATATGCATCAACTAAAAATTGCTGGAACAACGCTTCTTGCACACAAAATATTCGAAGATTCGATTCCCTTTCACATGCAATCATGCGAAAAAACTCTCTCATTGTTATCTTTTTTCTTCTAGTTGAAGGAGTCATGTTTGAATACCTCAAAGGAACATCCTCTCGATATCCATCCTCACCATATGGGAAAAGTAAGGGATATTGGAGACCTAGTTATGAAGTATTCAATTCATTAATTCGCTTTAGTTGCCCCGTTTTTGTTTCAACTATGACATCTCTATCAGCTGGAGATGTTTCAAAGTCTCCAACAATTAATGCTGCAACTTCAGAGACAGATGGAAGATTGTACCTTCGACCATCTTGTTCTCTCCTTCCAATGAGCCTCAATTTCAGATCGGACGAAACATTTTGACGAATTGTGTCCCTCACCATTCGAAATGATTTTACTAACACATTGTGCTCATCAAGCATTGCCTTCAAGTTAGCAACAATCTCAGCATGAATCTTGTTGACTTCTGTGTTTGGGCTGGGTTAGCAAATGAATACAAAGTTTTAGTATTTATATAAAATTAAACTGTAATAAGTATTCTAACTACAGAACACTAAATACGATAATTACCAAACAGCTTGAATTCGATTTGAAATTTCATTGTCTGTATCATAAATATAGAGTTGAGCAAACTTCGGTGGGCAACCTTCAGCAGGCAACAAACTTCCAATCCTATGATAATTTTGGCCGTGCATCCGAAAAATAGGAGGTCCCTTGCCTTGGTTTACAGTAGAATCAATCTTTCCACCCAACGAAGTGAAAGAAAACATTGTATTGTACAAACGAATGTTTTGAAGAAAATGTTTACTTTTCTCGCTTGCCCCATTTTGTAAATCAGAAAGGGTTTGCGGAGGATGTCGCATCTTCGGTAGCTCCACTTTTCCTTGCATACAGCACAAAGAAAACTTTGGTTTCGATGTTGTATAATGCTTCCCAATCCTCTCATCATACCAGAATGAAGCCCCACAATATTCACATTTATAAACAGGATCTCCAATATCCCAATATTCTGCATAAAATATGTATCAGTGTAAAATTCGTATAGGAAAAGTCTCGAAAGTTACTCTAAACATAATGAAAGTGGAAGAACTTTACCTTTATTTAAAAGAATTTCAGATTCCACATCCTCTCCTATAATGAAGAGTAAAGAATTTAAAATTTCAACATGTTATACAGAACAGTAATTTCAATAAGTGCTTAATCTACACTTAATTACCTAGATTTAATGCATCCCGTTTACTCTCTAATAAAACTCTATACAGTTTGTATGAAATTGATATAAACTATCTACATTGCTTTAATCTTATGCACAAGTTGGAAATATGATATGGCACCTGAAACGTAATGGTACACAATTGTGAATCTAATGATTCGGTGAGTTTTATTAGGATAATCATCTGCTGTAATTTATACATTAGAATATATTCAAACAGCATAGAAGTAACATGATTGACAATAATTTCAAACAAACCAAAAGATTGCGAAGAAGATATTTTAATTACAAAAAATTGATAAAAATATATACACTTCAGTCACTATTATGAAGAAAACGAAAGAAAATCACCTCTCTTCAAATCATTTCCAGATGCAGCATCGTCTACTATAACAAATAAAGAAAAAAAATATAAACATTGAGCACATTTCACATAATATAATGTTAGCCTAAATTGATAATTAATATGAATATTAATATTTAATATGCAATTAAAACAAATTAACTTACCATCACTCAAATCAAAACTAAGTTTCTCAATTAGACCGTCGTGCATTATGTGTTTTCCGAACGTAGAAAGATGACGCACTCTTCTACGTTTATTTGCATACGCTATAGAATTAGATATGTTCCGAAAACCTATAACATAAATAAATATTTGTTAAGATTCTTGTAATTGAAAAATTCAGTTAGAATCATATAACTGAAATTTATGAACATTCAGATTGTAATAAAAAATGTATAGTGAAATAGGTAATCATACCATTCGTAACATTGCTCAATGGTGTTCGAGCGTAAATCGATAGACGATACCCGATGTAGTTGTTCTTATTATTCTGAGCTTGAGTATTCTCTGTATGCAAATAAGACATTGTACAATTGTCATAAAACGTTAGATAGAAATGGTTGTTTCACCGTATATGAAAACATTAGCTTAAAACCATGAAAAACATTCGTACCACTCATTAAGTTCACAGACGCCCCTTGTAGATTAACTGATAGAGTTTCGTCGTCAGAACAAACTAACTGTGAGTTTGTAGAACTTTCAGAGACACCATTACGTATTATGTGCTTTCCGTGAGGGCGCACATGTAATGATGTACGTGATATTATGGTTTCGCCATTTTGAAGTGGTGTGAAGGACACTGAAAACATATTTCATTTCAGTTTTTATGGTCATTCATTACAATTGTAAATGAAAATGGGAATATAATAGGGAAATGAAATCTCACAATTTGAAATATTCGATAATGGAGTTCTTGAGCATTCAGCTGTAGTATCTAGGCCATGTCCACAATCTTTCCTGTAACCTGTACCTTTCCAAAATTAATAGATTACACATTCAATAATCAGACTTCAGTTAATGAAGTCTGTAACTTTCCAAAATTAATGAACAATTAAAACAACATTCACTTTAAAAGAAACCCATTCATTTGTTACAAATTAACGAAATTCATTTTATGAAGTCCAATTTTTTCATGCTAGTTTGAGAATATCCACAACTTTGATCAAGCATACAATAAAATAAAATATTGAAGTCAACAGGATTTTAGAAACCTCAATTTATGCATTGTTTCGTGAATTCTCTATTTATTATATTTGTATGTGTAACTATAAGAAGCATTTCATCGGTAAAAAAAATTCAGTATAAATTGCGAAATAATAAATAGAGGTCAATCATGTGAATAAACATGAAAATAAAATATTGACATTTAAAGTCTGAAAATCCCAACCTCAAAAATAATATATTAACAATATAACATTTTTCAAACTCCGACGGTAAGATTATCAGTGTCTTCTCAATTAATTGCTATCGGTTGTTAAACATATATGAGAAAACTATTTTTTAGAGCAAAAAATTATGGCTTCATTAAATTCCTGCAACAGCATATTAGTGGTGTAAACAACGTATAAGCTGACCTCCATTTAGTATCATTCTCTGACATTTTGAATTACGTCCATCCATGGCTTCAATGTTTAACCTTCCTCGTTGGTTTCAACGTTTAACCTTCCTCGTTGGTTTTGAACGTTTAACCTTCCTCGTTCAATATCAAGTTTGTCAAAGTATTATCATCTCCATTTTTCCTCCGACAGTAAGCATGGCTTCAATGGTTTCTCATCTTCTTTTCTCCTCTGGTAATAACGTATAAGTGAGAGGACAGCTTGCTTAGCTTTCGTAGAAAATTTGCTTTTGCAGATTTTATAGCCACAGAAAAGAAAAAAAAAAGAAAACTATTGTACAAAATTTCAAAGCAATATTGAACGTCTGTGTGCATTTAATGTGATTTAATGTGATGTATTGCTCTGTGTGGCCGCCGTACTGTGACTTGTTAGTGATCATTTATTAGTGTTTCAGAATATCTCACTACTTTTCCAAAATAATTATTGTTGAAGGGTAACTCTTCATTATTATTTGAAGGGTAACTATCCATAAAAAATATCACACTACTTTTCCCACATTTCATTATTATTTGAAGGGTGACTGTTCATTTCACTTTTTAATATAAAATAAAAAAGAAATTGTGAATATAAAGGAAAAAAATTGGGCTATAAACGAATTAAAAGTATAGTCGATTTTATCGAATCAAAATAGAAAAAAATAGAAAAATTGTTTCAACCTCCGCAAGTGGAGGCCTCAACCTCCGCAAGGCGGAGGGTAAGCCCTCCGCAAGCGGAGGTTTAAGCCTCCGCCTTGCCTCCGCAAGGCGGAGGCTTAAACCTCCGCTTGCGGAGGCTTCAACCTCCGCAAGCTGAGGGTAAGCCTCCGCCTTGCGGAGGCCTCAAGCGGAGGTTGAGGCCTCCACAAGGCGGAGGCTTAAGCCTCCGTGTGCGGAGGCCTCAACCTCCGCAAGCGGAGTTCTCAACCTCCGCAAGACTTCCGCTTGCGGAGGTTTAATTAATCGGAATGACTCAAATCTGATTTTAACATCGAAGCTTTACCGTTTACAATTTCACCATCCATGATTAAGATTTTTGTGTCAATGGTGACCAAATTTACAGTTCTTTTTATTATTTCCACACTGAGCTTTCAACCTCCGCACAGGGAGCTTTCAAATTCTGTGTGCGGAGCCTCTGCATGTGTTATTTGAAATACACAGGGAGAACGGGGACATTTCGGGGTAGTGATTGTTCGTTCACTCAGATATTTGCCTAACTTCATTTTTTTCCTTTTTTTCAGTTTTAGCTTGGAAGAGATAACGTGAAGAGATGACGTGAAGGCAAGATGTTGTTTTATATTATTCACTGGTAGAATATAATTATTGATTTGTTTTTCTTACTTTATTTGTTCTCTCGATGGCTGCTATTAATGGTTTAGCACTGGGTGGAGGATTAAAAAGAGAAATGTATAGTCAACTACATATATTTGCAAATATAAGAGAAATGTGGACAAATACATATTAAGATCAGTGCTGAGTTCGCAAAATGACCACGTAGTATCTAAATCACTCCTTCAGCAGCAGTAGTCAACTTCAAAATCTTTTGAAAAAGTTCAATTGGTTAGAAAGCCTTTCAAGCAGCTAAATCACCCCTTCAGAAGCATCTAAATCACCCCTTCAGCACAGCAGTAAGCTTCAAAATATTTTCAAAAGGTCTATTTGCCATCTAAAACCCCACTTCAGCAGTGAGCTTCAAAATATTTTCCAAAAGTTCCAATTGTTTAGCAACCTTTCAAGGCTTCTCCTGCTTTATTATCCTTCGGCTCTTGTTGCTTGACAACTGCGTGGATGAGTATACGTCCAATGTTCTCTTAGCTTTGTTACTGGGTTCGAGCTTGTCCAAGGAAAGTGGCTTCTGATGCGTCTTGGTCGGCGTGTTAACCTCGTTATCAGATGTAGAATCCTATTGTAATACAGAAAATGAGTGAAAAGAAAAACCAACGATCAGCTAAAGTTAATATAAGGTAATCTAAAAAGGATTGATAAATGTAAGACATTTAGCTCCTCGTTGGCATTCTTGTCAGACTTCAAAAACATATCAGAACCCTACAATATGAGATGAATATATTATGTTACGAAAATAAAGAAAAGCTATGTAGTTAAGCTAAATAAACCATGTAATTAATTTAACTAACCTGGCTTTCTACGTTCGGAAATATAACATACTTCGATATTAAAGAATCATCAGTGGTTAACCTCATCACAGTAAATACATCACTACGCTGCTCAATGTTTTGTTGTTTAACTTGAACTTTAAACAGTATTTTCCTGTCAACCAATGCTTCGATATCGTTCGGGGTAAGACAAATCTTCCGCATTCTGCTAATAGGTCAAATCTTTCTAAGGTCACATGTAATTATATCTAATTATGAAATAATAATTATATATACTACTACTTACCTGAACCATATCTTCATTTAGAGTAGCAGCAGTCTTCCCTATAAGTTGTAAGCTTTCACGATCCCACATCAGAAAAGATGCACTACCCGTTCCATCTATTACCCTCAATTGAACCTTAAACCTTAAATGGAAAAAAAGATTTGTCAACTACATTTTCTGCCATGATTATTCACCTAAGAAGAAAGTAACCATTATTCACCTAAGAATTCCATCTGAGCTGAAACTATCACACTTCTCACAATGGAATCTGGTCTCTATAAGGTTAACCTTTTTCAGGCACTTCTTACACGAAAGATAACACCAATTCCGATCATTCTCAACAGCCACAATAGTAGCATAAATCCAACAATGACCAACCTAATACATAGGAAAAAATATTTTTCATAATATATAATATAATCCTTACCAAAAATCATTGTATTATATATGATATACTTGTCCGCAAATATTACCTCAGACGAATCCAGTAGTTGATCAATACTCTTGACATCGCAACCTCCACCTGCTAAGTCATCTGACACATCACAAACAGAACTCGAGGATATCTGACTTATCCTCTGGGTCAAATTCTCGTCTCCAGTAAACAACCTTCAATAGATGTTCAATGCTATATTAACTAATGTACAATCAAAATAATCAAAAATACATTGTCTATCCACGGTACAGGATAACGTACTTATCTCGGAAAGCCTGAACTTCCGCAAGCTGGGCGTTGACACATAATTTCGTCACATGATATGTGTTACATATCCTCACCTCACCTACAACAATATATCATAAATATTAATTAATAATCATCATGAAAAATGAAACTGACTCTCAGTTATGTAATAGTGTAAAAAAATATACCTCTAAACTTTTTAGCTCGACACATCTGAAGTAATAATATGGCTGGTTCTGGATTTTCAGTATTCAGGACGTTGCCAAGCTCATCAGCCTGCTCACCCCAGATGGTGCAGGACAACCGATTATTCCTATTGCATAAGAAGCGGTAAGTGTTAATCGTCGTAATTAGATAACTAAGAAAACAACTATTCGCTGCCAACGAAGGACATACTCAGTATCTTGTAGTAAAATATCAATCATTCTTGTACTTCTCCCTGAGATTTCCTTTGAGCGGACTGTATCCTTGCCAACAACTTCTCCAATTACATCTACAGACAGAAATATTGATTTATTCTCCGTTAACGATTAACATTAAAAATCATGAATCCATTTGTGTTTAAACTGGAACTCCATAAAATATGACATGAGACATTAAAAGTGAACATTACCAATCAACTTGTTTTCATCTATTTCTAAGGCTTCGACAACAGGATCAAATAAGCGGAATAAAATCATAAATATGGGATGGAAAGCTAATATCTTCAACTTCATTGACGTATGTCTTCATCATGAAATTCAGCTTGTATCTGTGACTCAAAGCTTTGTACTTTGAATTGTTGTAACCAATAACGAAGTCACGCATAACATATAAGACTCCTTCACGGATGATGGGCTTGAATGTCTTGATCAAGTTGCGTTTAACCGATGCATGAATTCTAGTGTCCTAGTATTACACATCCCACATGGAATTCATTATGAATAATTTACATAACTTAGGATTAAGTTGAAAGCTCTGTTAATGACAATGGATTTAAAAAATACCATCCAATATTTAAAAATCACACATAACAAAATCACAACAGATTTGCTTCCACATCAAGAATAAATTGCAGTTCATATACTCACATCTCTGTCGATCAATACCATCTCCAAGCTGTAAATGTCGTCGGATTTTCCAAACGTAAGATTTTCCCAAAGTCGAACAACGCGAACACGGAATGCCCACTTGGTTTTAGTAGGAATGATGTCCGTGAGCATATCTATGATGGGAGCCATCTTACTGCACATGAAAATAAACAAAGCTAATTTTTGAAATTTTTCTGTAGATTCCGAAAACACGCAAAAAAAAAAAAAAAACCTTACATGAGAGGAGAGCGTTGATGATGAACGAAAATATATGGGAAACAGTGAAACTTGAAAATGGTGATATAACACTTTTTGCGAGGAGATAATTGGACTTAAAAGTATTCTTTTAAGATATGTATTGTTTTGCTTTTTTTCAATCATGTCAATCAAACCTGCAAATCCTGCAAATATCTTGAAAAATATCGCTGCATATCCTCATCCTGACAAAATAATATTAAAAACCTTGTTTTGTCATTGTGTATGTACTCAAGCGGCGGTAGACGGCGGGAAAACTGTTGAAGCAAATGGGCGGTAAACTATGCTCCTTTAATATAGTAAATAGATTCTTATATGTATGAGACTCCCGAAAAGATCAACAAGAGCTATTTTTCGAATCTTTATGTTACTACAGTCATTTAAGATTGATAAATATTTCGTATGAAGACAGTGTTATTTAAAAACATTGACGTACAAGATATCAATATTGAAAATATTGACATACAAGACACAAATCGCCTGATACAAGAATTGAAATGAGAGGGAGTATCTGTACTTTTTTTTTTTCCTTCGATCAAGTTTTGTCCCACTAAATTTTCTTGACAATATTTTAATGAGTTAGCAATTTATTACTCCGAATTATTTACTCTTTTTTTTTTCTTCTTTCATTTGTTGGCATTTTTGTCTCATCGAGTTTTTGCCAAATAATGTTTTAACGAGATAGTTATTATATAAATAGTCATCTCAAAGAAGAATGTTGTAAATATAGTAGTATTTATGAAAGACTTGTATATCACTAGTCATTATGAACGTTTTATTCCTTATAATCCAAATTCTTCCTTATAAATATGGAACTTTTAATTTGGTTCTTAATAAAACACACAAGTTTATTGACTTCTCTTTTTTTTTTTCTTTCAAATTTATGACAATCACATATTTTTCCAACATTATCGTTAAAATTCAAACAAGTATAACTTAAAGATGAAAGTGAAACTGTAACTTATGACTAAAATCCATAAATCCAGTAGTTGGAATCTATAGTGCATCAATTAATTATGTTAGATTTTTGATATAATTGGCAAGTCTGTGAACAAAATGGACTAAATTTAATATGTTGAAAAAGTTAAGGAGTAAGTTGCAAATAGTAGAAATTGAGTTGTATTAGTTTTAGGGTTCAAGAATGAAAAGAAGGAAAAATGGTGCCGCAATTTTGCTAGACTGTCGCCATAACTTTGCTTGAGCGTTAGAAACAGAAACATTATTGCCCGCTTGTCGCCTTGCCTTCACTCAAGCGACAAACCGTCGCTCGCCTGTCGCCTAACTTTCCCTCGAGCGAAAGAGTTATCCGAAGAATTTTTAATTCATTTTTTTAAGGACTTTTTATCCGACCCATTCATTCCAAAACCTAAACTATAAATACTGAACGCCTCTAAATGTAAATTCGAAGGTTGATCAATGTGAAAACACATTCTCTTCTATTCTCTTCATCAAATAAGCTTTCAACCTTCGTGTTTTGTTCAGTGATGAAAACATCAAATCCAAAATCCAAATACCATCTGTTACTTCCTACACATCTTTCAAAATTCTGAAAATCAAGAAAAGGTGATTGGAGTTCTAGTTGTTGAAGAACGCGAAGTTCTTCGCTGATTCACAAGAGATAGACGAATTTATAAAGTCGGGAGTTGCTGCAGGAGTAGGCAATTCATGAAGGTTTTGAAAACTGCAGTTGGGAGTTGGTGTAGGAGCACGAAATCCAGGAGAGCTGTGGGAATTGCAGTCAAAAGGTTAGAAAGTATTAGTGGTAGTCGAGTCTGGTGAACTGTAAGTTCTAATTCATTTATAGTGGATTGTTGACTAACAAAGTGTCCGAAGTTTTTACCAAATTGGGATTTCTCCGTGATCATATCTTGTGTTTGTTTATTGTTTTCATATAACTACGATATTTCAACATAGGAAAAATTGGACTATTTGATTAACTATTTAGAGATAATTAATAGTGACTTGGTGCTAATTAATTATTAAGTTTTAATTTCATATAATCACCTATTTACCCCTCTCTAGGTGCAGTTTAGATCGAATCTCGTTATTTCAAGTTAAAAAGAGTAAGTCAACTCTTTGATATCGAGTCATTTTATGGATTTTGCAGGCTTCATATGTGGACTCGTGTCGTGACAATAACATAATGGTTAGAGGCATGCCGGAAAAAAGTCAAGAATTCTCATAAAATGTAAACTTCCCTTTCATTTATCATAAGAAGTTTAAATATTTTATTAAAATTATTTTCTCTCTAAAAATTTTAAGATGTTTAAAATAGTTAAACAAAAGTCATGAATTGAATTTCTATTACCAAATACTTATAGAAAACCATACCAACTTTCAATAAAAACAAATTAACTTGAAGAACATTTTAAAAACTAAATTAAAAATAAATAAACAGATGATTGGAGAGAGCACCAACTGATAAATAAAAAGGTTGATAGCTTCAAATATGTATTCCTCTCATTAAATACAATTAGTCACCGATTAAAAGTGAAAACAATAATGCTAGTTGGTAAGCATATTAAAAAAAAATGAAGTCAACTATTTATCTTCAACGAGCCAATGGTAGTTGGGCCTTAACGGCAAAAAAATAATGACATTCTGTTATTTTTTTTATATTTAGTAACGAATTACTAATGGAAATCTTTTTCAGAGGTTTAGAGGACGAATGTTTACAAAAATAACATATTTTAATGCATATTATTGAATTAAATTACTGATATTACATTATTAATTTGAATTGTAAGAAAGAGTTGAACGTGAGAGAGACGAGAATAATTTATTAAAGAAATCTTCTTAGCCATTTAACAAATAGTAATTCAACTAAATGGCATTTAAATTTATAGCCCCATTTGGGCTTCATTTTATTGAAAATGCATTTTTCTCTTTTTTTCTTTTTAAATACACATTTTTCATTAGAATAATATTACACGTAAATTTAGAACTTTTCCTTATTTTTTAATCCCACATTCTTCAAAAATAACTATTTCAAAATACATTTCTCCCAAATTTTGATTTTAATTGAGCCCAAACAAAAGCATATTATACACGTCGAAAGACAGCTAAAACAAACAAATAGGAAAAGGAAAGGAAAAATTAAAAAAATTAAATGACCAAGACTAATCATTTTGTAGAAATTCACTTTATAATGTTGTATGAAGTATCTATTAAAGAATAATCCCATATCGACTTCATCTTAACAAGATTCATCTCTTCAAGATGAATATTGTATTAGAGTTCATAAAATTCAAAAAGTCAATTCGATCCGATGAAGACTTAAATGAGCACACAGATTTCAAAGTTAGTGTTCTTAAACGAATCACCATCTTAGAGATATAAGTAATAAAACTCACATGATTAAATATGAAAATATTAACCAACATATTAGCTATGCAGTAACATTATTATAATAAAACAATTGTCCAAAATAAACTTTAACATAAACTTATGAGTAAATCGACCATGCTTATACTAATCCACATAAAATATCATAACATGTGTTTGTTTGAAAAGAAATGGACTTCCAAAGGCAATTAGAAATGGAATACAAGAGAGATCGGAAGAGGGGGTTTTGAATAGTTGAGATTCGTAAAAGAAATAAAATAGAAGAGGGGACAATAATACGACAAGCTCTGGTGCGAGAGACCCCGTCTCCATGGGAAGGACTATAAAGAGAGAATGTATAGATGTAAAAAATTAAAATTCAGCGTTTTTCAGGTTTCGTCCACCAACTTTAAACATATATTCAATTTGAGCCTTAATTTAAAATACGTGTTCAGTTCCACCATTAATCTCTCATTCAATCTATATGTTAATTTCATAAAAAAATAAAAAATTTACTAAATATTTTTGTTACTTATATTTGATATATAATTGTTGAATATTCATGAAAATAAACAATTGCAATTTTCAATAGACATTAATAATAAATAAATGAAAAGTAAATAGCTAATTAACATCAAATTAATTGTATATATAATGTAAAATAAGAATTGACGTTAAATGAATAGGATATGCTGCTTTGTTGCTACGTGATTAGTGTGAATTTAAAATGAATCTATTTGATACAATAGCTTGTAGTTTGGTGTATTTTTACACACACACACACACACACACACACAGATATATATATATATATATATATATATATATATATATATATATATATATATATATATATATATATGATATTAATTGTTTGATCACCATTTAAATATAACAAAATATTCTAAAAAAAAAATAATCCTAATTGTAGTTTCATATATGTAACTTCTTCGTTGATAATTGTGTTTGTGCTTTCAAAAGAATCGATACATAATATTATATTCAAGTTGGCCAAGCAGAAGGCTCAGGAGGATCATAGCACAAGATAATATCATAACTTTTCCATACATATACATACATACATATATACATATATATATATATATATATATATATATATATATATATATATATATATATATATAGATAT
The DNA here is from genome assembly GCA_035079005.1 of Fraxinus americana. Classification (NCBI taxonomy): domain Eukaryota; kingdom Viridiplantae; phylum Streptophyta; class Magnoliopsida; order Lamiales; family Oleaceae; genus Fraxinus; species Fraxinus americana. Next base: position 203,312 of record JAVHZT010000140.1, on the reverse strand, counting down.
ATATAGGTGTAAGCAACATGTAATGCACGTTTGCTTAGTTTATAGAACAAAAAGAAATCGATTCAAGGACACAAAATGGGTTTATCGATTCACGGGTTGAGACCTAGGAAGCGGTAGAACCAGCCTTCATTACAGGATCCAAAACAGAAGAAGGAATTGGCAACAAAAATCCCCCTTCTTGGAGAAGAAGAAAAGGGGGAGAACATCAATTGTACAGAAGATATTTCCACCATTCACAATAGAATCGAATGAATTGAATCTTCGAAGTAAGCTTCAACCAATAAAGCAAACACAGATAAAGAAAAGGCAAATGGAGTTCTAGGATAGACGCTATAAAGGAGTGGTTGGGTATTTAGTTGTTTCACTATTTTGTGTGTTATTAATTGGAGTAGTGCTACGGGTTCAAGAATTTTAAACCTGGTAATAGCATATAATAGCATCCCAAATCCTATGAATTTACCTGCTACTCTTTGCAAAGCTGGAAAGTGGACGACGAAGCACAACCTTGTTTGTGGTTACGACAGAGATATGAAAGGAGTTTAGGGATGAAAATATAAAATGAGCCCGGGTGAAAAAAACTGGATTCCATGGACCATGGTTAATGTTTCATTATAGTTCCAGCAGCACAGTAGAGAACAAACACATTTTATTAATCAGTTACTGTGACACCATGCGCAATTTTATAGCCAAATTGTTTCCTATGAATTATATGCATGCATAAGTTGGACCGCAAATACATTAGTAACTGTCATCTTATCCAAGTCTTCACAACTCTTGATAAATACATCAAAAGGTGGGCAGAGCCCAGGGCTACTCTGCTCAGCATCCAAAGAACTATAGTATCTGTGTATTTATTTAGTAAGATAACCATACTTCCTCAATGTATCTGCCAAGTCACTTGTTCTTTGCACATCAAATCCCTCCAAAATCTCGGTTGTAAAACAGCTGCCATAAGCAAGTTAGATTAAATTAAACCAAGTCCTAACTACTTTACGATTAAAAATTGAAGCGCTTCAATTTTTAGGATAACACAAAATCTTGTGATGGTCTAGAATGCACATCATAACAGCACTGTAAATAGGATTGTCATCCCCCATTCACAATATAATCGAGTAATATCTCTTCATCGGATATTACAATCCACTCTAAATAAGGAGTTAACATATCTAAACAGAAAGGGAAATCTAGAAATATTACATAAATGGATTTTTATGAAGTCCAAGAATACTTACGCAGTTTTGATGCTTTCAGCAGCCTCCGACGAATTGGGATCACCTTCCACCAGATATGTCATCTTTTTAAGTCCACATCTCTTTCAAAGACCAATTGCATAAAAAGGGAGAAATAAATTAATGGTTATTAGTTCATGCATCAACACTGTTATTACTCTAATCCATACTTGAATAGCAGCTTTTTGGGCTTTTCAATGCGATAATTGTTATCTAAATTGATCACAAATTGAATGGAAAAAACCATCCTCGGAAATCCTTGCACTAACGCAATTATTTCCCATCTATTGCTGCTCTTTTTTCCTTTTACTAAGAATTAAACTCAAGCACCATAAACCTCTTTCAACACATCACAGCTTTAACAAATCAAATAATTAATTTTAAAGAATTCCAATACAACTATTATGGGGGTAAATCAGAACCCTTTTACCTGAAAACAATCAATCAATCAAGAACTTGTAAAGAAACTACACCCAATAATTAAATCATACTCCTCTTATTGTCAAACTACTATGCAATCTATCCAACTAAACTTCAAATTCACATATTTAATCACGTTAAGCTCATTGAACAGACATATAGTGGTTTTCTTTAAGCTACTAATTTTAATTCGCTAAACCTCAAGATTTATCAATAAATGAACTAACAGATCACACATTAAAGAATACAGATCGGTTCGAACGAACACAAAATTTCACCTCAAAATTTAGAACGGCAGTATACAAAATTCTGTAAATAATTTACCTCCTCAAAGTGAGAGACAGAGTGGCAGCGGGCAGGTGAAGGATTGAGAGCTACAAAGGCGGTTGAGGGCCGCACCACATTCACTGTAAATCCTTCAGAGTTTTTACTTGATCCAACATTCAACAATAGTTTTATCCACAACTGACAACACTATCCCGTATTATCAAAGAATTTAATCCAACACCTAACCACTCCAGCACTCCTCTTTACACGATTTTCAACCCCCAAAAATAATACAGGGAAATTTCAATTAAACAGATGAATACAAAATCAAATAAGCCATAAAAAATTGGTAAATTAATTAAAGAAAACATTAAGTACCTTCAAGCTGATTAAACTTGATGCTTCAGTCAAGCACTCCAACTGAGCCTAATCTATTGGTTCATACAGAGCCGCTTCTGAGGACAAGTTATGACCATGAAAAGAGGAAATAATGGAAAATGAAAACACTCTGTGTCTCTGCTCTTGGCTTTGGGCCTTTTTTTTTTTATAAAAAGCCAAGTCCAAAACATGGCTAAACTAAAAATAAAAAATTAGGCCCAAACCCATACACACAATCATCTCCTTCTTTGCTTCGGGGTCTGCGGCGTCTGCCTTCTGGTTTCCGTTCTGCAAGCTGGCCTGCAAGCGCCTGAAGATATTGAAGTCTCCGGAGGATCCAGCCGCCATCAAATCAATAGCAAAATCAAATTTTAATTCTTTCAAATTTAGCCCAGCAACTGCACTACTCCTTTGAATCAAATAAATAGCATTTCAAGAATAAATTGATGAAGCCGAACTGATTTCATTTAATAAAACAAAAATAAAGAAAGGACACTATCCGATAGTCACTGAGACATACATTGAGAGGACTGTGTGGAAATTGAGTGAATACCAGAATTTGAACATATCTTCGAAGCGGTTTCAATCGTCGATCCTTCAATGCAAGAGAATCGAGCCTGAGAGATAATCTGCCAAGAGCCCTAAGAGAAGAGAGAGGGAGGGGAGAATATTCTCCATTCTTCTGGCTTAGCAAGAGATGATTAATGCTTACGGCTTGCTTGCACAGTAACATAGAAAAAGTTTATCCCACATCGGAATTCTACAGATGAAGCACAATAAGTTTTTCCTATAAATAAATGGGCCAACAAACCATTCATATGCTTCCTGGGCCAATCAATTAGGTTGGAAGTTTGAAAGTTTATAATTAGTAGTCAATGCTTTTAGCCATTTATGTTTATTTAAAATAAATTAATTAATAAAAATGGTGAAAAAAGATTTTTCTGTTAAAAAAAAAAAAACCTTCCATTAGTTCTTCCGTTAAATCAAGAAATTTTTGTTAGTTCTTCCGTTAAACCAACAAATTCTGTTAGATAGCCACTTTTTATATAGAAGATATATATATTTATTTATTTATTTATTTTTTTAAATTTAACCTTTAACGATCCAGGTAATTTTGTGTTCGTATTTGTGTGTATTTTTTAATATGGGACATGGATTTTGTTCTTAATTGATGTATTTTGGGTGAAATTACTAGAGGGTTTGTGGGATTTGGGTTGATTAAGATTTAGCGGGGCTTTTTGTTGATTTATTGTTTTGCTTTAGTTTCGGGGGTTCATGTTCTTCTTTTTCTCCTTTCTCTTTTTCCCTTTTTTTGCTTATAGATTAACTATTTATTTACTTTTCGAGGTGCAGATTTGGTTTTTTAAGGCTGTGATTTATATTTTTAATATACTACCTAATTTTTGTCATTACTCGTATTTTTAATTATTCACAAAAGATTGGTATAAACTAAATCCTTTAGTTGGATGTTCTGCTTTGCTGATTTATTTTAATAGACTTACTGCTAAAAATATAAAATTACTTTTGTTTTGTACTACACGAGTTTGTGCCACAAAGATCAAATGTTTATCTTGTTTGCAGTATTTTTTTTCGACTGATTTAAATTTGTGTTTTCCTCTTGAATGTTGAATCTTTTATGGTAGTTTTGAACTGTTTTATTTATTTATTTTTTATTTTTTGCAGCAACAATTTCAAGTTTTTCTTCTTGTTGTTGAATGGTATTATTGTTATAGACACTACAACAAAAATGGTCTTTTACAACACATAAAAGGAAACATTTGATAATTGTGTCTTGCTAAAGGTGTCATTGCAACATTCTAATAAGTGAATGTTGCAATTGGTTAACATTATTAAGATTTGGCAACATTTTTTAAATGAATGTTGCTAATGTTGCATTTTGCAACGTTTATTGAATGTTGTCAAAAGTTTTATTTATTGCAACGCTTAGTGGGTGTTGCTGAAAAAATCGTTCTATACCAATGTTTACTGACCGTTGCTGATACTTAGATATATAATCTTTCGCAATGTTCGCTTAATGTTGCGAAATGATTATATTTTTGCAATGTTTTATAAATGTTGAAAAAAAGTAAACTCATGGCAACGTTTATGAAACGCTGTTAATATGATTGTCTAGATTAACTTTTCGCAATATTTGTTAAGTGTTGTTAATATAGATATTTCACAACATTTGTTGAACGTTGCTAATAAAGTTAAATAGGCTAATCTTTCGCAACATTTATAAAACATTGTAAAAATATGATTATATACAATTTTACCCATTTAAAAGAGTCCATCAAATTCCAACGTAACAGCCCACAAAATACCCAATTCACACTCATGATTGCAGAAGCCAAAACTCCAAGAACCCTAGCGCCATAACAGCCTCTCATGAACCCAGAAGCCACAATTTGTAATCCTCGCGCCTCATCCTCGTCCTCGTGCTCAAGCTGTCATCGGTTTTGGCGCCAATCATCGGCCTTACTACTTTTTTCTCCGGTATGTAGCTTCTTCACTATAGTCCATGTTTCACCGTATTTTTCTAGCCTCTGCGTCTCATTTCTAAAGTTGATTCCTTAAATTCTTCAATACTATTTTGCTCCAAATTGGTGAATGGTAATGGTTTGCATCATTTGCTGGCTTGAGCTATGAAGACGTTATATAATAGCTAATCTTGAACCTAAAAAATGCAGCAATTCAGACTCTATAAATTCTACACATGGGGAGAATGAAAAGGAAGTGGAAAGTGTTGGAATTTTGTATTGGAAATTGGTTGTGACCAATTGAAATGATTTCAATGGAAATTCCTTGTTTGGTGAATGAGAAATTAAGTCAAACTTAAACCACTTAATACTTGAAATTATTGGAAAATTGTGTAGAATATTGTGGAATATTCTAGAGATGATGTAAATGAAAAGATGTGTTTTTTCATATGGAATATCATGACCTTTGGAGATCATGACTTTTGGTATGAGTAACTTCCAATAATTATGTATATTCAAGAGATGTGTCTCTTGGTATGATTGTGTCTTTTGACAAGCCTTTCCAACTACTATATATATGGATTCCCCATATGTTTGGATCACAACAACAAGAAGAAGAAACAAGAAACAATTCAATTGATAGTTTCATATCATTTCATGTTTTGCTTTAGTTTTGCATAAAACACTTTATAGAAGTGATTATTTTTTGCATCAAAATCATGGTTATGGTAGAGAGGGAACTCCGTTCGAGTTCGTTGGTCTAAATCATTTGGAGTGCTCCTATGGCGTGACGTGGTCGTTGTATCTTGGAAGATGATTGCCAAGAAACCGTTAGCACCGATGCGGGGCAAATTCATCTTAAGGACAAAGTGTCAAACATTTACCTCGACCAATTGCATCACTTACATTTCATCTATCTCATTTCTGATTTTATTTATGCTTGATTTCAGAATATGGTTAATTTATTTATGTGTTTTATTGAAGGGTTTGAATTGAAGAACAACATACATTCACTCATATTGGGAAGTGAAGAATTTATATTATTATATTCGAAGTCGGTAAATCGCTATTTTATCTTCTCAAATCAGATTTCAGTAAGTCGAATGATGTTTCGATTTCACGCATATTAATGGCATGCTCTTGATGAATATAATATGCACATTATCGGTGTAATATCTCCTACAGAAAGTTGGTGCAAAACAGAATTTTCCCCCCTCTTCTCCCTATCTCTGAATTCTTCTTCTCCTCATCCTTCTCCTATGTGTCTTTGTTCTTCTTTGTTATTCTGAATTCTCTTGTTCTCTTCTTCTTTTCTAATTCTGTCTTCTACTTTCTCTATTTTATGTTTGCCTTTGTTGGTTTGTGTAATTTCAGTTTAATCAAAGAAATCTCAATTGGGTTATTGAATCCCAATTAAGTATATTATATTGTTTGTATTGATCTCCTCTGTTATTCTGAATTCTCTTGTTCTCTTCTCCTTCTCTAATTATGTCTTCTACTTTCTCTGTTTTACGTCTATCATTGTTGGTTTGTGTAATTTCAGTTCAATCAATGAAATCTCAGCTGTGTTATTGAATCCTAATTTAGTATATTATATTGTTTGTATTGATTTTGATTGGAGTTTAGTTGGCTTTGGTTGAAGTTGATCTTTATCCATAACATAGGAATGTTGGATGAAATTATAATCACATACTTTGTTTGAAGTTTGAACTCTATTAATTGTGATACACTTTAATCATGTTTGGGTTCCATTCTTAAAAAAATCATTTTTTAAACTCATTTTTAATCAAATTTTTCTAACAAAATCACACATTTTTAACCCAACTCATTTTTTGAAGTCAAAACCTCGAGTTTTCAGTTTTGTTGCGTGTCTGCATTTCGAAATGGAACAAAAATGATAGGAAAAGATGATTATTGGGATTTAATGTGCAGTGGCTGATTCAAGGCTTCACGGATTTGAGTTGTTTTCTAGCTGCCGTGTATTTTCGGGAAGAACATACTTGGATGTCACCATTATTGATGCTGGGGCACTCATCCTTAATTATCCTGTGGATGCGGACCTCTAGTTTGAATTATCTTTAATTGTCACCAAGGATTCTAAAAGAAAAAATGTAGCTGTTCCTTTTAAAATGAATGATTAACCTTAGAGGCAAATGTGTGTTATGAATCTACAAGAACGTTCTCATGATTAATGATCACAAGAAACTTTGTTTACTAAATAAATAATTCATTATCCACGCATAGTAACTGTTAGGTTTTAATTATGTAATTGACAATTCTATAAACGAAAGGGACTTAATTGTAAATGATGTAAAAAGTCAAAGAGTAATGTGCAATTATATGAAAATAGGTTTATTAGGTTTAGGGTTCGAGTATGGCAAAAGAAGGAACATACGACACTGATTTTTGCTAGACTGTTGACATAGATTGGCTCGAGCGTAAAAAACGGAACCTCCAACTCGAATGTCGTCCTTCCTTAGCTCAATCGAAGGCCTGTCGCTCGACTGTCGCTGAGCTTTCGCTCGAGCGACAGGTTTTTGTTCAGAAAATCTTTATTTCGTGATCTAAATGTTTTTTCCTTGGCTCATTACTTTTCTAACCTATCAATAAATACCAAAACGCATTTGAACGTAAAAAATAAGGTTGATCATTGAGAGAGCTTCATCAAATAATATTCCTACTTTCAACCTTCATTTTGTGAGTTTGTTTTGGTGAGAAAAACATCAATTTCGTAATCCAAATACCAAATTGTTCTTTCCACTACATCTATAAGAGTTGCTAAAGATCGAGGGAAGTTGACTAGAAGTCGTCGAAGAACGCAACGTTCTTCGTGGATTTACAAGAGATAAATGATTTCACAAATCTAGGACTTGCTGCAGGATAGCACAATCCTGGAGATCTTTGTAAACTGCAGCTGGGAGTGGTGTTGGAGCACAGAATCCAGGAGAGCTGTTGGAATTGCAGTCAGGAGATCATATAGTACGTGACGTCGTCTAGGCTGGTAGACTGTAAGTTACAAATCATTTATAGTGGATTATTGACTAGCAAAGTGCCTTGAGTTTTTACCCAGTTGGGGTTTCTTCGTGATCATACCATGTGTTTTTACTGCTTTTTGTATTGATTATATAAACTACGGGTTTCAAACATAGGTTAAACTGACTTGTATGTTTAATAATCTAGAGGTAATTAATTGGTGACATATTGTTAATTAATTAATATTTTTAGTTCCGCATATTATACTTATTCACTCCCTTCTAGGTATTGTTAAGGTCGAATTACGAAACTTTCAACTGGTATCAGAGCTTTAATTCGATTCCTAACCCTTTGTAACATCTAGATGAGTCAGTCATTGTACGTGCCTCCATTTTTCGACGGAAGCAACTATACCTATTGGAAAGTTCGAATGAGAGCCTTCCTTAAATCTTTGGATGAACGTATTTAGATTAGCATTCAAAATGGGTGGGCTCCACCTCCAACAGCCGTTGCTGGTGTAGTCACACCCACTGATATCTCTATGTGGACTAAAAGAACTTAGATGAATGTAACTAGAACAGTAAAACATTACATTCCATGTTCATGGCTGTGTCTGCTGAAGAATTTAGGAGAGTCTCGATGTGTGAAATTACCAAGAAAGTTTGGAATATTTTAGAAACCACACACGAGAGAACTAAAGTGGTTAAAATTCTACAATGCAGATGTTAACCACTGGGTTTGAAGAGATTAGGAAGAAGGACGATGAATCGTTCGATGAATTCTATACGAAGCTGAATGACATAGTTAATTCGAGCTTTAACTTAGGTAAAAGGATTCCCTAGTCCAAAAACGTTAGAAAAGTCATTAGATCCCTGCCCAAGAGGTTTAGGCCTAAGGTTACTGTGATAGAAGAAAGTAAGGACTTAGGTGCTGTTAAGGTAAAAGAACTCATATGATCTCTTCAAACTTATGAACTCACCATCTCTCAACCAAAAAAGGTTAAATCCATCGCCATGAACACCATTAGAAAAGATGAGAGGGAGTTTACTGATACTGAGTCACTTAGGGACGACTAAATAGCTTATTTCGTTAAAAAAATTCAGAAAGTGATGAAGAATATGAGAAAACCTCAAGAACAAAAAAGTGGATTCCCTAGTAAATTTGTGAAAGATAATTGTGAAGAGAGTGATTTTAGGACTGCTAATAAGAAAACCCAATCTGTTAGATTCCATGACTGTCAAGGTTATGATCACTACAGGAATAAATGTCCTAACATGAAAGAGTTCTAACAATGGTAGATGTAAGGCTTTAGCAGTGACTTTAAGTAATGATAAATCAGATTCTATTGCTTAGAGTGATACTTCTGGCGATGAAGATAATCGAAAGTTCATAGCCTTCACATTTATAGCTACCATAGAAGTTGATAAAGAATTTGAGAAGGTTTGGGTTAAGAAGATTGATTTATCTAGGTTAGATTATCAAATGAACCGTTATGTTGCTCACGTTACACTTAAGGCTCAAAATATTTGTAAGTGGTATCGTGATAGTGCTTGTTCTAGACATATTGTGTGGTGACAGGGATAAACAGATTAGAGTTCCTCATAAACATGCTTCTAAGATTTTGACAAGAAAGCAACTTGAATTACTCCATATAGACTTAATGGGACCATCTAGGACCGAAAGTCTCGATGGTAAATGGTATATCTTGGTTGTAGTTTATGATTTGCTCGATACACATGGATTGAGTTGTTGAGAGATAAAACTGAGGTGTTCGGTCTTATCATCTCATTGTGCAAAAGGCTTAGAAATGAGAAAGAGTTTACCATATCATGAATTCGTAGTGATCATGGAAAAGAGTTTGAAATCTTTAATCTTGAGAACTTCAGCTTGGAAGAGGGAATCCAACATGAGTTATCCTCGCCGATCACTCCACAACAGAATGGGGTAGTTGAGAGAAAAAAATTGTGTGTTTCAAGAAATGGCAAGAGCCATGCTTCATGGTAAGAATCTAGCTATGCGTTTCTGGGAGGAAGCCATCAACACTGCATGTCACATTGTTAACAGGGTTTATCTAAAACCTAAAACTGATATGACACCATATGAGATCTGGAAAGGTAAATGGCCAACTGTCAAGTACTTTAGTGTGTTTGGTAGCAAGTGCTATATACTAAGAGATAGAGAAAATTTGGACAAGTTTGATTCTGAAAGTGATGAGGGAATCTTTTTAGGTTATTTCAGAAATAGTCGAGGCTATTGTGTATACAACTCTCTACAAAGGTTGTGATGGAGTCTATCAATGTAGTGGTGGATGATGTTTATAGTGAGGAGGAGATTGGAAGGAATGGGGTGGAGCTGGAAGACCTAAGTGTTGATCCTGTTATGGTAGTTAACCTAAAGAGACCTTTGTATTCCCTACGTGCTTCTAATGGTTCAGATAGTCCTACTAAGGAATCCACATCTGATGATAAACTTGAACCTCCTAAAGAACCCTCGTCTCGTGTTAAGACGAATCATCCTAAAGTGAATATTATAGAGGATTTGGATAAAGGAATGAGACTCCGTAAGAGGGTTTTGAACAATCTGACGTATGCTAGTTATGTGTCTCGGATTGAGCCTTAGAAAGTAGAAAAAGCTCTTAGGGATGAATTTTGGGTTAACGCGATGCATGAAGAGCTAAATCAGTTTGTGAGAAATAAAGTTTGGGATTTATTTCCTAGGCCTGATGATTGTAATGTTATAGGTACTAAGTGGATATTTAAGAATAAAATCAATGATCAAGGTACTATAACTAGAAATAAGGCTGGGTTAATAGTCCAAGGACATACTCAGGCCGAAGGAGTTAATTTCGATGAAACATTTATCCCGATAGCTAGGTTTGAATCCATTAGAATTCTTTTGGCTGTTGCCTGCACTTTAGGTTTTAAATTCTATCAAAAGAATGTCAAGAATGCCTTCTTGAATGGAATACTTTAGGAAGAAGCCTATGTTTATAGGTTGAATAAAGATTTATATGATCTGAAACAAGCTCCCAGAGCTTGGTATAATAAGCTTATAGCATATCTCATGGAACATGATTTCTCAAGAGGTGGTGCAGACAAAACCCTATTTATAAGATGTATTGAAGATACCATCCCGATAGCTCAGATCTACGTCGATGACATGATCTTTGATTTTCCTGTTGATTCTCCTGCTCATGATTTTGTTGAGTGTATGAAGCAAGAATTTGAGATGAGTATGATTGGAGAATTAAATTACTTTTTAGGGCTTCAAGTTAAACAAACTGATGATGGCTTGTTCATTTCTCAATCGAAATATACCAAAAATCTTGTCAAACGTTTTGGATTAGATAGCAAGAAACACACTATAACCCCCATGAGCATCAGTGTCAAGTTGGGTCATGATCTTACAGGTAAGAGTGTTGATCAGACTCTTTACAGAAGTATGATAGGTAGTTTACTTTATCTAATTACTAGTAGACCTGGCATAGCTTTTAGTTAGGGGTTTGTGCACGCTTTCAAGTTGATCCCAATGACATGAGTGTCGTACGATGTATCATTAGATGTGTCAATGGAACTATAGATTATGGGATCCTATACTCTCGGGACTCTAAGCTTGAGCTTGCTGGTTATTCCGATGCCGATTGGGTTGGCAATGCTGATGATAGAAAAAGCACTTTTGGAGTCTACTTTTACTTTGGAGCCAATCTTGTTGTTTGGATGAGTAAGAAACAAAATTCTATCTCATTGTCTACGGTAGAGGTTGAATATATTGCAGCAAAAAGTGTTGCACTCAACTGCTTTGGATGAAGCAGATGTTGAGTAACTATGGTATTGAACATTGTACTATAACTGTGTTTTGTGATAACACTAGTACTATTAATATTTCCAAAAATCTTGTTTAACACTCTCGAACCAAACATATTAAGATATGACATCATTTTATTCGAGAGCTCGTGGAGTCTTGTGTTGTAACACTTAAGCACATTTCTACTGAGAACCAATTAGCTGACTTAATTACTAAACCATTAGATGGTCTGAGATTTGAATTTCTTCGGATGGCTATTGTGTTTGTGTGCCTCATTGATTCGGTATTTTTATTGCATACCCGTTCCTTGCCATTGTGTGAAATTAATTTATGGATGTTTTCTTTATTTTATTTTACTTTTTACCGTCCTTCCTTTTGGTTGAGTTGTCATTTTAGTTTTTTTGTGTTCCATGCTTTCTTTTTTTAATTTCTACAAAAAAAAGGGGGGGAACAAATTTTTTTTGATGAGGACATTACTTTTTCAACTTAACGTATGATGTACTTGATTTTGTTTGTTGTGATAATTAATTGGTGACATTTTTCTAATTAATTAATTTTTTTAATTCCGCATAATCTACCTATTCACCCCTCTAGGTATTGTTAGGGTCGAACTACGTAACTTTCAGTAACAAGAAATATAAAAAAGTAGATCTCTTTATTATAGTGTATGATGAACTAAATAGTGCTAACTTGTAAGCTTAAAGTTGCCTTTGATAACTGTTAATATGTGAAGTTATTGTGAATTATGGATGTGAATGTGAATATAATGCTAAGACCTTTTAATCGCAGACTAATGTGTTTTTGAAAACTAGCGTTCCTGATGTATATGCTGTTCGTGATGTTGCCCCTTTTCCTTTGAAATTGTATGGTGAGATGAGAAGAGTAGAACATGTAGATCATGCTCACAAATCTCCTGAACAGGTTGTCAAGATACGTGATATCTTTATACACACAATTCTATTTTCTTTAACTAGCATACAATCAGTCGGGTGTTCATTTGGGCCCATCTCTAAAGGCTAATATATAACCTAGCTTATAATTTGGTTGTCAAAATTTGAACCACGCCAAAAGTTAACTAAAACCCCAGAATATGGCAAAAACAAGATGATAGAAGTTTGATTGGTGATATACATATGTGACTGTCCAAATATTTGAATAGTCTTACCTCATCTGTGGTGAAACTTAATACTAGATTGTGTGTTTTTTGTGCAGGAAATCTTTGCTAGTGAACAAGGAAAGTCAGTTGATGAATACGACTACCTTCTCTTATTCTATTATTCGGATTTAATGTGTAGTGGTTGATTCTAAGCATCACGTATTTGAGTTATTTTATAACTGCTGTGTATTTACGGTAATAGCATACTTGGATGTGGTTAGAAGTTATGTAACTATTACTTTCCAAAAATTAAGTTTTTTAGTAAAAAAGTACATTTACTTATCCACAATTGCACAGAAAAAACCTATATTTGCATTTACTTATCTTTTTATCTAATGTATCTTTGTGTTGTTCAATGTGGAATAGTATCTTTGCATACAATAGACAAAGAGTGGCTAGACTTATCAAGGTTATCATCTAAAATTAGAAATTATGGATCTAGATATCAATTGAAAAAAAAAAATTAACGTATAATGATCACAAAATTTAACTTGTAGATTTTTAGAACAATATAAAGAGAAGCCCAAAATTTTGTTGAACGAACTCATGAAAATTGCAATTCGGAAATGATAGTATGCCCTTGTGTTAAGTATAGGAATATAATGCATTTCAATTATGATACAATCTATGAACATTTGGTTATTAAGGGTATTGATCTTACATACAATGTCTGGGTATTTCATGGAAAACGACAAAGTGAAGCAAATTTGCTCGATGTAGAAATGCCTGGATCACATAGGATGTTTATGTTGCGAATTTACTTAATCGTGCACAGCGAAAAATAAATAATATTTCAATTCCCACCACAGATCTACTTTGTGTTTAGGTAAAAACAGTGTTTAGAATAATATATTTGATGAATTCTGTAAACTCCTTTACTGATTCTCGAACTCCAATGATCACGATCTACAATCTAAGATATCCAATTGTCCAAACTCCAATAGTGATCTACACAGAGAACAAGAATGACGGTTAGAGTTTTCTTTTCTTGTGCTGCAAGAATAATGAATTTTCTATATATTTTTCAATCCCCAGCAGCCCACTAATATAAGTCAAAGCAGGTTTGGCCCGTCTCTTAAACTTCAATATTTAATTAATCAAATTAATTAAATATGGTCTATGAATTAATTAATCCAATTAATTAATTCGTGCATATTAATAAGTAATCCAATTAATTAATTATCCACTACTTGTCAATTAAATAATTGGTAAATCTTATTCTTCTGATTCTCTTTTGTGTGTAACCCATTAGGTTCTTTTGTGTTGCATTATTTTCCTATAACACCAAGACTTAAGAAGATGCTCAAAATAGAAAAGATGGCAACACAACTGAGATTGCACTCAAATAATAAAAGTTCAGATGGTAAAATTAAGAATCCAATTGATTCATTGAGCTGGGAAATGATTAACAGAAGGTGGCCACATTTTGCATCAGATTCTCTAAATATTAGATTAGGTCTTGCTACTAATGGATTTAATCATTTCAAAGATTTTAGTTCTAAATATAGTTGTTGGCCAGTAATTTTAATTATATATAACTTACTTCCCCCATTATGCATGTCAAAGGAAAGTTTGATGCTGAATTTATTGATCCCGAGACCAAAACAGTTGGGTAATGACATAGATATTTATTTGGCATCACTTGTAGACGACTTAATGTTGTTATGGAGTGATGGAGTTGAGATGTATGATGCAGTCACAAAGTCTACATTCAAATTAAAAGATATTTTGATGTGGACAATACATGAATTTCCAGCATATGAAAATATATCCAGATGGCCCGTCAAGGGAAAAATTGCATGCTCTATTTATCATGAAGACACACTATAGTTGAAGCATGGTAGAAAGTTTGCATACATGGGACATAGAAGATTTATCTCCTTTAATCATCCTTTTTGCATGAAAATGAGCTGGTTTAATGGATATGTTGAAACTAGTATTAGGCCGAAGATAAAAAAATGGTGAAGAAGAAGATTCAATTAAAGTTGATAAAATTACAAATGATTTGGGAAAAATGGTAAGCGAAAGAGAAAGAAGAATTACAACTTAATCTAATGTAACGTGGAAGAAAATTTATATTTTTCGATCTACTATATTGGAAGGTAACTGTTGTAATATTTAATACTTCTACTTGCATGTAGTTATCATGACACCATTGATGTTTGACTTGCAGACTTTACTTGTATGTCATAATTTGGATGTGATGCATGTGCAGAATAATATTTGTCACAGAATCATTAGTACACTTTTGAATGTCAAAGGAAAATCTAAATATGACATTAACTCTCGTAAGAACTTGGAAGCTATGAACATTGGTCATGATTTACATCCTCAGAATAGAGGAAATAAATTTTACCTACCTATTGCTCCTTACACCTTATCACAAGCAAAAGATAAATGTTTTGCAAAATGCTTGCTAACTTGAGATTACCCGATGGTTATGGATCTAATATTGGAAATTGCATTTTAATGGAAGAATGTAAGATAGTTGGACACAAGTCTCATGATTGTCACATTTTAATACAACAATTATTACCAGTTGTGTTGAGAGGACTTTTACCTAAAGGTCCAAGGGATTCCATTTTTAAACTGTGTCCGTTTTTCAATGAAATATGTCAAGGGGTTGTAGATAGAAATAATATCGAACAATTAGAGTAGGACATTTCTGAAACTTTATGCATGTTGGAAAGGTATTTATCACCTTCATTTTTTGATATAATAGTACATTTAACAATCCACATTGGGAGAGAAGTTTGTTTATTTGGCTCAGTACAATTTGTTGGTTGTAGCTGTTTGAGAGTTAACACTCCTTTAAGTTCCTCCCAAAAGTTAAATTTATTATCAAATCGGTTTTATATGTTTCAGAATGTTACATTCGTATAGGTACATGAAAGTATTGAAAGGGTATGTTATGAATCGTGCACATTGTGAATGGTGCATGGCTAAACGATATAGTCTGGAAGAAAATGTATTGTTTTGTAGCAAATACATAACATGAGCATCGAAAATAGGTTCTAAGCCTGCACGGAATGAAGAATATGTGAGTGATTTCTTGGTTGTAGGGCGTACAATTTCTAAAGAGAAGCCGATTGTACCATCTGATGAGATGTTGAAAGTTGCTTATCGCATATGTTGCTAAATAGTACAGAAGTTCAACCATACATAGAGTATATTTTTAAATATCTAATTTGATAAATTTTAAGTTGTTTGACCATATTTATTTTTTGTTATATTGTATTTACCTTAGGATGCATATAGATGAACTCAAGAGTTTTGACAAACGATTAGAAAAAAATGAGATTTACTCTATAAGAAGCACATTGATTATTTTGTTAACTGGTTAGATGATAAAGTTGGAATACATATAAAAAAATCAATATTTAGTTGTACTATTGATTATTTTATTTATAAGATTTTTAAAATAAAAATAGATTAAAGTTTAACTGTTGATGGACAATGTTTCTAACAATCTGAAGTGGCTTGCACGTGGTCCTAGATGTCATATTCTAGTTTTGTCATAAGTGGTCTTCAATTTCACACTAAAGATGCAGAAAAATCTTGCCAAAACAGTGACATTTTAATTGAAGCAACAACCATTTATAGATCTAGTGCAAAAGATAATGCACATGTAGTTGGGCAAGTTCTTTACTATGGAGTTTTCCGTGATGTTATAGTTCTTGATTATAGCATGTTTCATGTACCAATATTCAAGCTCGATTGGACAAATATCTTCATTGGAATAAAAAATAAAGATGGATTCACTCTGATTAATCTTAACGAGGGACACGTGTAATTTGAAAATGATCATTTTATCTTGGCAACATAGGTGAAACAAGTCTTTCATTCTAGGGAGAATGAAACATTTAGTTGGTATATTGCTTTGCAAATGCCAATAAGAGAGTTTCGTGCGTCACACGTGGAAAAAGATACTACTTACGAGGCAACTATTCCACTAAATATATCACATCCAGTTATAGACAACCTTGATGAGAATGAGAATTATGTTAGGATAGATGTTGAAGGTGTATTATGTTAAACATAGATTAGTTTGGTAACTCCTAAGTATAGTTTTTTTTTCTTTTAATATTTGTGGATAGAGTACTTTTACATAATGAATAATTTTTTATAGTATATTTAACATGCAATATATCTAATATTCTCATTATGATGAAATATTGAATGTTTAGCATTTGTTAAGATCTTTGAGCTTAATTTCTTTTGATGTTGCATATTTTTATTCTTCTCTAGATAATCTTTTGAATCAATTGACAGTGCGAAATAGATTTTGTATGATGGACAAAGATAAGGTAATTGTGTTTTCATATAATAAATAAGATATTTGGTAAGTTTCGAAAATAATTACATTTATCTTTTGCTTTCATGTTGCATTCGTAAAGCCAACTAAACAAACTTCCAAGAGTTCTAAACGACGAAGAAGTGCAATTGCTGTCGCAATTCGAGAGACTAAGAACTTCGAATGAACCAGAACATACTATATTTGCTCCAATTAATGATGAGCAAAGCAGGCCACCAACAAATGTAAATACGCCTAAAAAGAAAAGGGGTCCAACCCAAGTGAAAATGGTTCCTGAAAAAAATTATCAGAAGATGGAGCTCGAATTCAATGAATATGGGCAAGTAGTTGGCTACAACTCAAATAAATTTGCTAGCATAGTTGGAGCCATGGTACGAGAACATTTACCTGTTGTAAGTAAAGATTGGCATTCAGTGGATGGAAAGAAAAATATCGAACTTTGGAATTTCATAAAGGTATATTTCTTAAATACATTTTAAGATTATTTCGTTATATCTATTTCCTTCTTAATGACACAATTCTTTTAAGTCTTTAATTTATTTTAGTGCACGAATACAGCAACTATTCAATGTGAGTGATTTTCATCAAATAATAACATTTCAATGTACGGGAAAGTATTGGAGGACATTCAAATCAAGACTGAGAAAACAAGTCAGAACTCAAGTCGAATCATTCGTGAATAAAGCACGCACTGTTGCCCTTCTTAGACCAAAGAATGTTAATTTTGAAGAAGTATGAGAAAAATTTGTTGAGAATACTCTTTCTGCTAACTTTCATGAAAGTATGTTTGCATATGAAGTTTAAACTTTTTATAATTTTAGTTATTTTATACTTTATTGTTTTCTTAATAGGAGAAAAAAACTCCAATTTTAGCATTCTGAGAACTAATTAGAAGCTTCTCCACACAATGGGTCAAAAGGGTTATTCATGTATGGCTCATGAAATGGTACAATTAAAAACATATTTAATGTTCTTACCGGAAATGTCTCATACTAGTACATGTAATTACTAGATTTGTATTGTAGAGAAAAAAATAATCTAGATATCAAAGGGTTAAAAACTAGAGTGTGAACTCATAGACATCCTGGAAGGATGGAAAACCAATAAATGAAGCACTTGCTGAGACTTTGGTATGTGTATTATTCCAATGTTCATGGTAAGAATACTTTGATGTATTATATCACTTGTTAGTATAAAATTTGGGTTCCATAAGTGCAAAAAAGGAATGAAGATTGAGCCCAATCAATTCCTAATACATCAATAGAAGATTCCATCCACGATGATGCTGTTGCTCGAGTCTTAGGTCCTAAACGTCATGGAAGAGTTAGGGGACTTGGATTTGGAGTTGCATAATCAAAAGTGGATTGATAAATTGAAAGTCATGGGAGAGTTAGAAAACTTGAAAGGCGATTACAACCTTAGTCGGAAAGGGTGGGAGCACTAGAAGAAAATGTTGAAGCACTTCTCAAGTTATGTCAACAAGTTATAACTTTTTAACATTATATATACTACGATAATATAATTTAATATAGTCAATTATACGTAGAATAACTTCTATAATCCTTATATCATTTTTCAGAATGTGAAGGATGGGAGTTCAAATGCTTTTACTTCTCAGGTTTTTGCGTCCTACATCATTCAAAGTTTATTCATTATAAATTTAGATTAGAGTATACTAGTTTTTTTAAAAAATTCTATTTACTATGAATTTGTAGTCACGCCCAGGAAGCGGTGTCCAAGGAGGTATTGGACATATGGAAAATGCTGGGTGTCCACTATTGCATTGGTACATGTTTGAGGAGGAAGAAGTTGTAGCATAAGGAAGAATTGCAACAACAGACCCTAGTGCAAATGTACATCACTTGCCATTCGGAAGAGCCTGTTGGATGGTTTGAGATGAGGAAATGTATAAGGGTCGTTTGACCTTATACAGACACAGATGAATTTTGAACTCTTCGTGAAGCCATGGGAAGTACTATTGCTTGGCCAGAGAGCAGTATTAGTATTCTTTGATGAATGTATGTTTCCTGGATTTATTACAACTATGTATGAATCCATTTCCATTTAGTATGTTATTAGTGGTTTCAAACTGGTAAATGAGCTGTAGAAGTACCAAATTGGTATAGTTGTTTTGTTAAAGGATTTATTAGTGCATAGTGTATTCACTTGAATAACTTGATTCTCGGCTTCTCTTATGGAGTTATGGTTTTCTGTTTATATCCCACGCTAGTCTATTTCTAGACATATTTTTGATGCACTGTGCAATGGTAGAGGCTCAAGAGAAGCTTAGAGCTCATTTCTTGATATTATTTGTTAATAAAACAGTTTAAATCTGAACAACACTGAAATTTTAGCTCCCATTTTAGTTGTTTCCCACTACATTGCCAGCTACAAAAGGAAAAAAAAAGGAATAGATAAGGATCAAGAACAAATTCCCTTTTGAGATTCAATTCCTTTTGTTTTGAAAACCTCCTTTTTGATGGCTTCAACTTATCCTATCAAATCCTCTTGCCTTCAGACCATCTGAAAAAAGTTCAAGAAAAAAAAATTCGAAAAAAATGTAAGAATAATGCTTATTTGGAGATAAAAATTGAAACCCTTTTCATAAGGTGTGAAATACTTATTCAACTGATTTTGCCGTTGTTGATTTGGATACAGTGAAGACTGGAAGAAATCATAATGCTCCTGATATGTTGATCTCCCCTGTAAAAAAATTGATTTGGTGACTAGCAAATGTTTAACTAGAATTGTATAAAAAAGTTGTATTTTTGAAGCATAAATAGTACCTCAAACTGAGTTGTGGAGTAGCCTTGTGAGTATTCCAATGCATTCTCCACGGAAGCTTGGCCATTTGGAAGTGAGAAATTATTTTGTACATGTTTCAAGATTAGTCATATCTATAAATTATATATGAAAGAAGCTCTATTGCACCTTGTTTGGCATGTTTTTGAATCAATCAGAAATGCCATGTGTCAAAAATGTTGTGGACATTATAGATGATATTTTAGAAGGTAGCCATTTTTTCTGTGAGGCAATAAAATTCAAGCAGCTATAGGTTTATATGTATCTTTTAATTTCCATATGGCATGCAATACTCTTCTTCTTTCCATTCAATATAATTTTGGTAGTAATTGGTGTTCTATTTGCTTATTTTGATTTATTGACTTCTTCCATTCAATATAATTTTGGATTGTATTAAATGTTACTTGTAATCAATATTTGCTTTTCAGTAGGAGCATTAGGAAAATCATACCATGTAGTTTGATTCATGCTGCTTGTAGAGCCTCGGTTCCTAGCTCAACTACAAGACGAATGAGTCTCGAGACAGCGATTCAAAGACCTCCATATGCCACTCTCTTGCACTTTCCTACATGTAAGATGGAGGAGTTTTTAGCATGGATTTTGTTATTAATAGATGACTTTGTCTATTTTGTATGGATTTTATTATAGATGACTTTGTCTATTTCGTATGGTTTAAACATATGAAATGAAATTTTAATTTCAATTTGAAGCACAACCTAAAAGTCTTTGATTATATTTTACTAAAAATATATAAAAATTTCTTTAAATATATTTGTTAATATAAAAATATAAAAATGACGATTAAAAAAAAGAAATAGGGCAACGTTTGTAAAATGTTGCAAAACCTAAGGACAAAAGAAATGACAAGGTCAAACAAATGTTGCGAAAATGTGAACATAATTTACAAATAAGGTAAGACAACATTCATAAAATGTTGCAAAAGTGGAACAACAACATTTAAAAAAACGTTGTGAAAAGCATAGAACAAAAGTAATGACAACACTCAACAAAATGTTGCTAATACGTCAAGACAACACTCAGAAAAACGTTGCAAATACGTTAAAGGCAACGTTCCAAAAATGTCGAAAAATCTTAATAACAACATTTTTGGAACGTTGCAAAAGTTGGACAAAAAAGTTTTGGCAACGTTTAATAAACATCGCAAACTATTTTCCGCAACACCTTTAAAACATTGCAAAAATTAAATGGTAGCATTCGGATTTGGCCTTTGCAACGGTGTATAAACGTTGTTGTATCTTTTTACTCTATAGCAACACTGAAACTCACAACATATGTACAAACGTTACAAATAGTCTTTCACAAGGTTAAAATGTTGCGAAAGACAATTTTTGTTGTAGTGAAATTAAGTTCTTGATGTTGATTTAATGTTTTATTTATTCAACAAAATTATTCCTTTTTTTTTTCCCTTTTGTAAAAGCCTTACAAGGATAGAGGATCTACCAAAGGCTATCGGTAAAATGAATCTGTTATCTTCTATATTGTAGTCTACATGATGATATGTCTTCTTGTTGTTGCCCAAGAGTTCTTGCTTCAAGTTAGCAGAGTTTTCGGCTGTCCATGTTTGAGCTCAAAACTCTTGAAACCTGAACCACAACATGTGTATTATATGACTGAATTCTATTTGCAGAATTTAGTGTCTTTAACCTGGTTGTTAAATACAGGAGCAACCCCTTTTTGACGAAGCAATTTGTTGCGTACAAGAAGAAGTACATCAAGCTGTTAACACCCAAGCTCGATGCAGAGAAGCAAGCACAGTTGAAGAAGGGTATTGAAGGGGAGACTAAGTTTCTGCTCTCAAAGCTCTGTGACCTCCAATTGTAAGTTTAACATAGCGTTCTTTTAACACGTTTGGTAAAGAGGTAATAATATCACTCGAAAGTATTGAGTAGATGATGACAAAATCTTAGTTCTTTCTATCGCGAGGACCAGTATTGATAGCTTCTGCATTTTGTAGAAGTACTTCCTCAATTGGCTTCCTTTGAAACCTCTTTTATGCATCAAATAAAGCGCTGTAAATTATGCACGTAGATCCAAAAAAAATTTCTTAGTTTTAAAATCTACTTTCGGTTTTCAAGAAGCCATCCTAAACGGTCTGTGTTTTGGTCAACCATATGCTCACACTTGCATATTTCCAAATTCATACTTAACATTATCTTGCAATTACATAGAGAGATGCACACCTCCCATTTGAGCATCATTTCTTTATCAACAGACAGGGTTTGAAAATCCAAAAATCCTTACCAGGTCTAGGTAGAGACTTAAAATTTCCTTCTAGGCTTAGATGGTGTTTCTACTAAAAAAATATACACAATCATATAGTAACTATTTGCAGACAATATGGTGTTCTTTTGGTGGTTGGATCTTTAGTTCTGTAAATCTTTTTTTTTTTTTTTTAAGTTTTTTTCTTTAGTAATAATAGCATTCATTCTAGGAGGAGATTAATGATGGTGGTCGTTTCAGGAATGGTGATCCTGTTCCATTGGGGATGATGGGTGGTGGGTGCTTGTAAATGTTTTTGATCTACGATGTAATGGATAATAATTTTGGTTCTTGAGGTGAAGGTAGGTATTAAATAAATAGAGAAAAGGAGAGGGCAAAGCCTAAAAATGGGTACTTGAATAATTATTTTTAGGGTCATTTACACATGTAGTAAATTGGAAATGATACCATGAATATATTTTTAAGATTTTTAGGTTGCTTACTATTTAGCTATTTTAGGATTTATCTATTCCATTCATTTAACTATGATTTGAATCATTGCAAAAACAGATCCAAGTCACCAACAAGAGCAGAAAGGGATTCAAATCCTAGATCTTAACTTTGGCGTGCTACACTTTTGAGATACCTTTGAGTCCAACCCATAACCAAAACTGACTTAGTCGGTTTGGATAAATTCCAACCCAAACCGACTCAGTCCAATCATTGAAACCGAACCAAATCGATTCGGGTTGGTTTGGTTTGGTTAATCAGTTTGGACATTCGTGTGAGTTAAAAAAAAGATTACGTATTTATTTTGTCTTAAAAATTTGTCTTTATATATATATATATATATACAGAAATGATCTAATGAGCACCGGTGCTCATCTTATCCTAAGCACCGATGAGTTGGCACATTAATTCATTGGTGGATAAAGATTTTGTGAGTTCCAATCCACCAATGAATTAATGTGCCAACTCATCGGTGCTTAGGATAAGATGAGCACCAGTGCTCATTAGATCATTTCTGTATATATATATATATATATATATATATATATATATATATATATATATATATATATATATATGTTTGTTTATGCGGCGATTCAATAATATATATAATATAAATGGTAGTGGGTTGATTTTTTCAAAATTATCTTATATATCCGATAGTTACCAACAACAATTATACCAAAAATGAAAAGAAATGATACAATATAAATTTGAAATTTATAATAAGCACTTCCTGCTTTCCTTTCTTTCAAAATTTGGAGTTTTGGTAGAAAAAACGTAGACGGTAAATAAATTATTTAAGAAAGAATTATATTTGTTATTATATTTGTTATTTTTTTAAAGTTTAAGAAGATGAATTTTAAATGAAAAAAATAAAAAAAAAATATTTGCGGGTTGGTTGCGGAACTCGAATTTATAATGGTTAAAATTAACCAAACCAAACCGAATTTTTGGTCCAAACCCACCCGACTCAGTTTGGTTCGGTCGGTTTAATTGATTTTTCGGGTTTTTTTGCCCACCCCTAACTTTATGACTTGCCTGACTGTTTAAATCTGATGAATTGAAAGTTGGAAGGGTTTATACTAAATTAATGGTAAGTGCAGGTGTTGCTTATAGTTGTCCTTGAGACAAAATCAACTTCCAATATATTTTGGACACTTAAAGTAACCTCAGATTTGCAATATTTTGCAATGCTATGACAATGCAAGTCTTCTTTCATATGCATGCCATGGATTTATGATTTTAAACTATTTGAATGATGTCAACCATGAATTGAATAGAACTTTGTCATCATTGTGTATATCCTTTATAATTTATTTAAGAAACTGTTGATTTCTAGGTATAAACATTATTTTCAATAAGCCCTTTTATTATCTATGTCCATTTCCGACCATTATAACTATCCATATGAAAACTAGCATAGCATCATACCTTATGGTTGAGTATTTCTTTTTAATTCAGTAGAAATCAATATGATATTAATGTCATTACTCATTCCGTGAATGTGTATGGAATGTGTTTACATGCAATGGAATTATTATTCTATCTACATATGTGCCAAAACCATGCTTCGACATAATTTAGCCGCATGTTACCCTGGTTGGGAAGTAACCCAGAGAATTGTATTTTATCGGGGGGGGAGAGAGATGCATTTATATGAAAATTGTCATAAATCCATGACATGCATATGAAATATATTAAAATATATGCTATAAAAATCCAAAGAGCTGTATTATATCAGGAAAAGAGAGAGAGGATAGGATTTGCATGTATATGCAAGTGTTTTCATTTCAGGTTTAAGCCCAGGTGGTGGGATACCTACTCCAAATTGGGATGTTTTCACTGATATCGATGTTGTTGGAAAGGCGACTAGAGCTCATGCAGTTCCTAGAATAGTAGAGCGGTTAACTTCAGAGGCCTTAAATGAAGAAGTTGAATATAAGTGATTAAGTCCTTTCACTTGCTTTGTTCTACCGGATATTTATTTTTTGATTACAGAAGAATAAACTGCTTTCAACACAGAAGACCGAAATTGTGTTAACTAAATTCTCTTATGTTTTTACAGTTTTTAACTCAGTTTCACATGAAGAGTTGCTTGCCTTTTCTCTATTTTGGGCCTGTTATAAATCCAATATCGTAATTTCACTTGATATTTTAAGTTCTGGAATATTACCTTGTACTTTGACAAGTTTTCCTTTCAATCTAAATTTGAGGAATTTGTAGAATGAAGAGAACAATTGATTGTGCCATTCTCTGTGTTCATTGTCCCTCCGTGCCTCTGGCATTAATATCTTGTTACCTTGCATTTACTTTTTACCTCATTGTGGATTGCCTTTATATGCCATTTCACTATATTAGTCACTGTTATCTCACTCTCCTAAGCATTTTGATGCCATCATGCTCCTGACACTGCACCACTCCTCCAATATTTGCTGTCTTCTTTGACTGATCAGTATATTATTTTCCTTTCAACTTCCTTCTCCAAGATCAACTAGACACAAAAAAAAGGAAAACATTGAAATGAACTCTCACTATTTTGCTTTGTAGCAGATGTATCTGTGATGGGATACTCTTCACCAACAGGTATTATGAACTTTTGAATTTATTTCAAATTTGATTACATGGGCATTATTTATTTTAAAAAATATCTTCTTTTCCCCTAATCAATGAGTATAAATGTAGATTCAAGTGTAAGTCTATCCTATTATAGGGAACCAGTAATCTAATATTACTTTTCTTATCTGATTTTCTTTGTTTAACTCAATCATCTGTTTTCTTTTTCAGATTTCTCTTTCTCAAGCTCAATTTGTAATCTACTCTTCTCATTTTACAAGGCTTTCGACTCCAGCTACAATCTGTCCTTTTCAGTTTTCAACACATCAACCTGAGTAGGCATGGCATAAGAAGCTAAAATATAGTGAAATGATTACGACAATTAAATTGTAAGATGAGATACCCTTATATTCTATTTCAACAGTATAGTTATTTGGTTTGGAAAAAATTCTTCACCTCATGCTTCTTGTAAATAAATAGTATCTCACGATACTATACTTTTCGTTAGTATAAAAAATTCTAACATACCTGGGATGTTGAATCTAACATTTCTAATTTTATAGTAGATTGACATATATTAATGTTATCATACCCTAAATATAACCCACATAACATGTTAATCTTTAATTTTAGCTTCATCTATTTGTCTATAATTTTACATTTTTCTACTTTCGTTCAGGTGAACTTCTTCCCATCAATTTTGCCGTCTTATTGCAATTGAGAACGAGTAAACATTGATTCAAGATGTAATTGATGTAAATATGCACACAAAGAGGAGGAAAAAACAGAGAATTCATCAATAAAAATGGCGTGAACCAATTGGCATATATAGCCATCCTTGAGTTACACTTTATAATATAGACTATAATTGAGACAAAATGCATAAAATAAGTCAAAGGAAAAATATTCCTTAGGTGATAACAAAAGTGTCACAAAGTTCATCACTCCCCTTGACACTTTTGTTGGAAACACCAAGATATTCTCTTAATGTTTGAAATCTTTCCTTAGGCAAAGCTTTGGTGAAAATATTAGCCACTTGTCCTTAGAACTACAATGCTTTAATTCCACCTCTTTCATTTCTTGAGCTTCCCTAATGATGTGATACTTGATCTTTATGTGTTTAGTCCTTCCATGGAATATTGGATTTTTCACCATTGCTACAGCATATTGATTGTCACAAAAAATGGTTGTTGCTTCAGGTTGTTGATGCCTCAAATCCTTCATCATTTTCCTCAACCATATGGCTTGATTTGTTGCCTTAGTAGCTGCTATGTATTTAGCTTCAGTAGTTGATTGTGCTATCATTTTTTGCTTGATTGAATTCCACCAAACAAGGCTTAGTCCAACATAGAAAGTATAACTTGAAGTGCTCTTCATGTAATCAACAGATCCGGCCCAATCACTATCAGTGAAACCAGTTAACATCAATATTTTTGACTTCTTAAAATTGATCCCAAACTCCTACGTTCCTCTGATGTATCTCGACACCCTTTTGGTAGCTTGGAAGTGAATTTCACTTGGTTCTTACCTAAATCTTGACAACATATTCACAACAAACAGCAGGTCTGGTTTGGTGGTAGTTAGGTAGAGCAAACAACCAATTAAACTTCTGTAAGCCTTCTCATCAATCTTCTTTGCTCTATCCTATTTCAACAATTTTAAGTTCTAAACTAAAGGAGTGTTAATTGATTTGGAATTCTCCATCTTAAACTTCCTTAACACCAATTTCGCATATCTCTTTTGATAAACAAAAGTTCCATCCTTTGATTGATCAATCTCCATTCCAAGAAAGTACTTCATTTCACCCAAATCTGTCATTTCAAACACCTTATTCATTTCATTCTTCACCAATTCAATTAAAGATGCATTACTACCTGTGATTAGGAGGTCATCAATGTATAGAGAAATAATGATCAAATGATTTTCCACTTGTTTGATGTAAAGTGTTTGTTCATTGGTACTTTTGTTGAAATCAAGGCTGCTCAAGTATTTATCTATTCTGCTGTACCAAGTTCTGGCGCCTGCTTTAAACCATATAAGGCTTTCCTCAATAGGTACACCTTATCCTCCTTTCCATCTATGATAAAGCCTTTAGGTTGCTCAATAAAAATTTCTTCATTCAAGTGCCCATTCAGGAAGACAGACTTCATATCTAACTATATATCTTCCATTCTGATTGAGCAGCAGTGGCAAACAGCAACCTGATTGTCTCAAACCTAGCTATTGGAGTAAAGGTATCGGTAAAATTGACTCCATATTGCTGAGCATGGACTTTTACAACTAGTCTAGCCTTGAACTTGTTGACAGAACCATCAACATTCATTTTGGTCCTATATACCCATTTCACTCCAATGACATTCTTATTTTTTGGTTAATCAACCATCATCCAAGTTTCATTCTTTTCAATTACCTTAAGCTCCTCCTTCATTGCATCTAACCTAGCTTGAGAATCAACTACTTAAGTGAAAGTTGAAGGCTCCAGAACTGCTGTATAGCAGGTAGCATAGATGTCTTCAAGTGATTTACTTCTAATAACTTCATTCTCTGAATCTGATCCATCATCAGGTTCAACCTCAACTTTAGCTTCTTCCTCATTAACATCAGCATCTACATCCTGTGGAGTTAGTCTTGAAACCTCAATTTTATTCACAGAACTTGACTCCCAATTCCATGAAGAGTTTTCATCAACCTTGACATCTCTGCTGGAAACTATTTTTTTGGTCTGAGGATTATAGATTCTATATCCTTTTACATTGTCACAGTAGCCAACCCTCTGCCTCAGCCTATTGACTCAGCTTATTCCTTTTTACCTTTGGTATATGAATGTAACATACACTTCCAAACACCTTCAAGTGGGATATATTTAGTTTAACTCCATGCCAAGCTTCATAAGGCATTAGTTTATCTAAAGCCTTTGTACGCAGCCTGTTGAGTAGATAGATAGATGTACTTACTGCCTCAGCCCAAAATTCTCTTGGCACTTTCTTCTCCAACATCAAGCACCTTGCCATTTCCATAGCTATCACGTTTTTTCTTTCACAGACCCCATTTTGTTGAGGTGAATAAGGAATGGTTAGCTAGTGTTTGATTCCTACTTCCTCACAAAATTTGTCAAACTAATTGCTAGTGTATTCAGTTCCATTATATGTTCTTATAACCTTTATCTTGCAGTCACTTTCATTCTCTACAAGGTTTCTAAATTTCTGAAATACTACAGGCACCTCAGACTTCACCTTAAGGAAGTAAACCCAACACATTCTAGTTAAATCATCAATAAAGAGGTCCAAGTATCTGCTGCCATTCAAAGTTGAAGTTCTCATAGGGCCACAGACATCACAGTGGACAATTGCAGCTTGCTTTCGGCTCTTCTAGACCAATTTTTAGGAAAAGGCAGCCTAATTTGTTTTCCTAATTGACAGATATCACAAACACAAGCATCATCACTCACTTTTGGCATGTTTTCAACTAACTATAGTTCATTTAGATTTTTGAGTGAGGTATAATTGACATGCCCAATTGGCCAATACTAGTCAGGTGTTGATCAATGTTAAGCACATATAAGACAACATAAATGAACTTATTACCTGTTGGCGTCTGCACTGTGACTTTGCTAATTTCTTTCACCTCCACGTACTCTCCATTTCCCACTTTCACCTTTGATCTATAAGCATCACTTAATTCTACAAATATATCTGAATTTGAAGTCATATGATGAGTGCAGCTACTGTCAAGTAACCAAGTTTCAACCCTGCTGGAAGCTATGTAGTTTATGGCAGAAAACATATGCTCTTCAGACTGATCTTCAGAAACTTTGGCCTTCTGCAATTCTTTCTTCTCCTTTTGGTTCTTCCAGACTTTTTGAACATGTCCAAACTACTTGCAAGACCTGCATTGCACACCAGGTCTGAACCAGCACCATTTGGGAGAATGGCCTTTCCTTTTGCAATGAGGGCAAAGAGGATACTTAGTATCCTTGCCTGAGCCTTTAGCTTCTACTTCATTTTTCTCGTTTTATGCTTTCTTCTCTCCAAAACTAGTTTGAGCTCTCTATTTTCCTTTTGCAACCAGAGCTCCTTCAACCTGATCTTCTTGCCTGAACAATCTTCTTTATTTTGTGGTATGAAGAGCATTTACAAGTTCAACTAAGGAAATGCTAGCCAAGTCCTTAGAGTTTTCAAGAGAAGAGTTCTTGGATTCAAACTTCTCGGCAGACTTATCAAAACATTTTCCATTACTCTTTTGTCTAGTAAATCATCTCCAAGCAGCCTTATTTGATTAACTACCTTCATCAGCCTATCAGCATATTCTTTAACCGTTTTGTAGTCCTTCATTTTCAACGTTTCAAATTCCCATCTGAAGTTCAACACCTGCATCTGTTTGGTCCTTTCATTGCCTTGAAATTCTTCCTTCAACTTGTCTCATGCTTCCTTTACTATTTCATAGGTTATAATCCTTGTGAAATGGTATCTGAGATGGCTGATTGTATGCAATAAAGGGCCTAAATTTCTTGGCTATTTCCTCACTATGTTGCTTCAACTGAGCAATGGTTGGATTAGTGATGTAGGACAACTAGGTTTGGAGTTTGAAGAAGTGCTGGACAGGAAATTGAAGAAGAAAGATCGCGCTAGGGGCAATTCGGTCATTTGACGTGACGGTGTCAGAATAGGCTGAAATTTGGCAGGTTGATTGGAAACGGCCTGAAAAATTGGACTTGGAATAAATCCCGAGATCTTGGGATTTTAGTCAAATTCCTTCGTTTAGGCTTTCAAATAATTAATTTCCATATTTCTAGTTTTAGATTTTCGCTATTTTTGGAATGTTTTAATATTCTATATTTTTAGGGTTTCTTGTAATTCCTATTTAAAGACTTTTGAATATTTTTCGGATCATTATTGATTATTATAAAATTTTATTTCTTTGGTGGATTCCAAATTTGGTTCTTCAGATTTACATTCATAAATCTTCGTCTTCCGTTCTGCATCAATTAGCCCTCAATAGTAGTGGTTCAACTCCAGTTTCTGTGATTTTCCATAGATCATATGCTCTTAGGTAGGCTTTCATTTTTGTAACCCAGAAATCAAAATTTTCTCCTGTAAAAACAGAAGGTAATAGGGCAAAAAAACCACTTGAAGTCATATCACTCACTCACCAAAAACACTCGACCATATATGAAGGTTGCTAAAGCTGTTGGTTTTTTCAGTTTCTTCAAAGACCTTTTAAGCTTTGTTACCACTAATGTAAATATGCACACAAAAAGGAGGAAAAAATAGAGAATTCATCAATAAAAATGGTGTGAACTGGCTGGCATATATAGCCATCCTTGAGTACAATTCAAAAGTATTTTCAATCACTAAATATCCTACCTATTACCGCTAAACCATACTTAACAATGCACTGACTTATAGTAGGTCTAAACTAGCTTAAGTTACACTTTATAATATAGACTATAATTGAGTACAAAATGCATAAAATAAGTCAAAGCAAAAACATTCCTTAGGTGATAACAAAAGTGTCACACGGTTCATCAGTAATTCATGAGAATCCAACACATTTAACACACTAAATTTACCTTCAAATTAACACATACACATGCAAATGACTAGTCTCTTTATAAAAGAGAGGATGTGAGCTTCACTATTCATTCTTACGATAACCTATTTCACCCTTCATCTGGATAAGCACTGTCCAGTTTTTTCGGCTTTATTGTATAATCTTCGATTTTTTCCCTTTCGTTTTTCTTCTAGATTTTAACAGACCTTCCCAAAATAGTATAAATTTTGACAGAAATTGGACTTTGGATACTTCATGTATGTTGTTCACTGATTCTTGTTGCGTATTTCATTTTCTTCAGCTGTATTGTTGAATACTTGATTTTTTCTTTCATTTTTGTTGTTTGAGGTTTTAAGAGATCGTTCCCAAAATACTATAAATTTCAACGGCCATTGGAGTTTGCTGACTTTAGGTTCGTTGAGTTTATTGTTAATTTTGTCATTTTGCACTTTGATATGTGTTTTTTGATTCAATACTCTAATGGATTTACAAGTACTTTTTGTTCCCATAAGTTCATTTATGCTGCCATTCTCTTGCTAGCTTGTGGAAAGGAATATCTTAGAGCCATTTCACTGTTACTGTAATTTTTTTGAATCATTCAAGTTGGGTTCGTTATTTGACTATTTAATTAATGCCTCCTTTTCTCAAATTTACCTATAATTGAGAGTGAATTGCCTATTTAGTCACTAAACTTTCAGCCATGCTTCTAAGGGGTCACTGAACTTTCAAAATCACCTAAGTCATCACTGAACTTTGCAAAATGTTTCTGAAAGGTCACTGAACTTTAAAAATCACCTCATTCATCACTAAACTTTGCAAAATGTTTCCATGAGGTCACTGAATTTTGCAAAATGTTTCCACGAGGTCACTAAACTTTGCAAAATGTTTCCTAGGAGACCAATGAATTAGTGACTCCTGGGAAACATTTTGCAAAGTTCAGTGACGAATTGGGTGATTTTTAAAGTTCAGTGACCTCGTGGAAACCTTTTGCAAAGTTCAGTGACCTCTTGAAAACATTTTGCAAAGTTGAGTGATGACTTAGGTGCTTTTGAAAGTCCAGTGACCTCTTAGAAGCATGGGCGAAAGTTCAGTGACTAAATAGGCAATTCACTCTATAATTGATGATGAAATTCATGGTAGAGTCAGTCTGTTTCATAGCATTGTTGAAATTTTTGTGGGTTTAGTTCAAGTCCTATTTCTTGGGTTATTGCATATGAATAGTAGGTTTACATTTTTATTATTTTTAGATCATTTATATGAGATTTCCCTCATAAGTTGCTTGATTTTGAGCTCATTGCTATAGTATGAGAATTTTGGTCAGTTGGTGTCATTCTCATACCGATTAGGAAAATCCTTAGTAAA
This sequence comes from Fraxinus americana, assembly GCA_035079005.1. NCBI lineage: Eukaryota > Viridiplantae > Streptophyta > Magnoliopsida > Lamiales > Oleaceae > Fraxinus > Fraxinus americana. Next base: position 171,290 of record JAVHZT010000140.1, on the reverse strand, counting down.
TTTGAAAAATGTAGACTGTAATTTATAATTTGGAATTTAGTTGAATTCAGTCATGCTACTTGGATAATTTTTAGCCCGATCTCAGCAATGCCTACAATTTACCTCAATTCATTCCTAATGCTGTACAGAAAATTGTCTTCTTTTTATAGTTTCGGTTATAGTCATCCTTTTAAAATTTTGTTAAGCAGTTTTCTTCTAATATTTAAACAAACAAGTAAACGACATTTAATTTTTCTTCCTATTCCTTCCTTGCTGCTTGTCTTCAGTTGATGCATGTGCTTAGATTATCTATTGCTAGATCTTTTTTTTTTCTTTGAAAATACGTAGTTTACTAACTAAGTTCGACCTTACGTGCGGAATTATTATATTAAAAGCAACAAGTCACTTTTTAACAGTTTCTAGATGATTAAGCATACATTCAATTATCCTATGTTTGAATACCACAATTTGTAATATGGAAAGTAATAAAGAATGAACACCAAAATGATGACGGAGAAATCCAACTGGGTAAAAACTTCGGGACCAAGCCAGTTACCTCAACTATAGATAAGGATTACGGTTCGTTTTCATCCTAGCAAATTCTATTAGTTCCCGCTGTAGTAATTCCTATAATCTCTAAGATCTACTGTTCCTCCAGACTCACAATCTACTACCATAGATGTTATCTAGCCACTACCTCCTATAGCTTCCAATATCGACTGTAAATTTCAGACTCCCGACCTTCTTCAATTGTCTCTTCCAAGTGGATATACAGGAATCACCTATTCATGTTCTTCTTCATGTGCTTGTAGTCTAACCTCTCTCAACCTCTAGAAACTTCTGAAGCCGGACTGAGAAAGTACATTCCTCAAAGTGTTAAGGAAGTCATGTGTTTTGGATTCACGAACCTTGATGTTTGCCCAAAACTTGGTTGCCGGATCTCAAGAATGATATGGATGAATCACCAAATAATTATGCTCTTGGATCTCTCAAAATATAATGTGGATATGTTATACAATGAAAACACAATTAAGTAACCACCCGGAATTCGTCCCAGACATTTGTATTTATAGTTGGGGACGCTTAGATATTATGGGCCGTGTAAAACTCTTTAAAATCATGAATTAGATATGACCGCATAAATATGTCGCTCAAGCGAGGGAGCGGCGAAAGGTGGGCGACATAGTTTTTGTTTATGACGTCGAGCCAAGTCTTGGCAACAATCTGGAGAAATTTTGGCGCTGCGTTTTCCTTGTTTTCAACCTTTAACCCTAACTTAACTCATCTATACAAAATTGCACTTCACTTCATGACTTTTACACATGTTCAATTAAGTCATTTTTGTTCACATAATTGCCAATTACAATATTGAACATAACAATCTCTCCCTTTGGCATTTTGTGACAAAACTATACAAATAAAGTCAAGGTAGTAAAATAAATCAAACTATCAAACTAAACTACCCAAGTTACTCAAGTTATTCTACTTCGTGTATTCCTTTGTATACCTGTTTCCTGAAATCAAAAACTTAATACCTAGTGCAAAAGCACGTGATACAGGAAATCAAACACAAATAAGCATGCTAGTTTAAGACGTGACATTAATGTCAATCAAAACACCAACCAAAACATTAACATCACAAAACATCAAAACTCAAACAGCTATACATATGATATGCAATGCAGATGCAATGCACATTCTCCTCCTTACTGCAAACTCTCAATGTTTTTATGCAGTAGGTAAATATATCTATATCTCTGCCCAACGACCCCACAGACATAAAACGCAGATGCAAATCAAATCTCAATGCAATACAAATCAAATCTCAATTTCATTAAATGCTTCCCCTGTGTATATTCTCTCTCCCCTTTTTTGTCACAAATGACTAAGGGTGCAATTTCAAATGCAATCTTAAACATGAATATGTAACAGTCCGAAAATCAGTTGATAACATGTACAAGCATAATTAACAAGTAGTAAACCTCCCCGCATACACAATTTAAGTCCTAAAATTCACAACTCAAATACCAGTGTAAAAACACATGATACAGGAAAAAATAAAATCATTAAACACATGATACCAACACTAGCTAGAATGAGACGTAACACTAATTTTAATTCAAACACCAACAAAAACATTAGCATCACACAAACATAAAAAACTCAAATAGCTAGATAGATATGGAATAGAATGCAATGTAATTAACAAATCTCCCCTTATCAATTTACTTCACCTTCAAAATTTTAAAAATTAAAAATTCTCCCATTCACAACAACATTTACTTTACTCTCCTTTTTGTCACAAATGATGAAGGACCGATAATCAAAATTTTTTAACATTAACATATAATAATTCAAAAATATTGTTGTTAGCATGCACAAGTATAAGCAATGTCCAGTAAACCTTTCCACATACTTAGTTCAAGTTAACATGGAGTAAATTGTATAAGTGACCAATGTGTGTAAAGTGTCACTAATCATTTGTAAGTAGGACTCCAAACCTTAATTTTGTGAGAAATGACATACTAAATATCATTACCAATAAGTGTATTCCTCTACTTATGAAAGTTAAACCATTTAAAGCGCATTATGACCTTTAAATAAAAGTTCATTATGTATTGATATTTTCTTTTTTCCTCGTAACTTTGAACCTATTTTATTTTCACATCTTTCAATATTTTAATGTCATAATTATTTTTCACATTTTAGGTGCATACTCTTTTCCATTAAGCGACTAAAATGACCTATGTAGCAACCTTTAGGTCGGTTAATACAAGTCAATTGACCATGAGCACCAGATTAATCACGCAGGCTTAATTGATCGAGTCAAATAGTTTCAAAGAAAAACATAAGATATTGAACTTTTTAATACTTGAGATAAACTTGAGTTTAGGTCTAATGAATAAGGTCAATTCATGTTCAAAGTCACCTTATTAACATGTGATTGCCATCCCAAATCTCACATACGTAGTGCAGGTGGTACATGAAGACACATATACTAAGTACTTCGTAATAACCTAAGTCAGCAATGAAAAATATGTTACAACTCATCGATTAAACCAATGCTTCATTATAACAAACAAATTCAACTATGTTATATATTATACTGTAAAAATAATTTTCGACCCATTTTTTTAAATTTTCATCTTTTTTATTTTTATTTAAAGTATGAATGCACCAAGCATACAAAAAAAATATCAAACACAAAAAAAAAATAAAAAAAAATATATATATATATATATATATATATATATATATATATATATATATATATATATATATACACACACACACACATGAGTTTTCTACCTAGAAAACAAATAAACAAATATGATGCATGTATAAATCAATATCACATAATGATAAAGTACGAACATGTACCAACAATATCTAATCAGTTAGGTATGCAAATACTCTTACCTTTAAGAGCACTATGATCTACTTCAAAAATTTTTAGATCACTTTTCTTTACTCAAACTTGCCTAGTGATGGGAAATTTTCAGTCATGTGTGTCATTAACTTGGTCAATTTACTTACCTGATTAGTAAGGAAGTCAATTTGACCGATATGATCCTGATTCTTTTTTCTATTTAATTTCTGGTTTCTATTTTTGTTCAGGAAATCACGATACCTAGGCTTTATGTGTCCTAAGACCAAAGGCACATGATTGTTGGTTGGCGTGTCTTACGCTGTCTAGTGGGCATCTGTCCTACATATCCCTTATTCTTATGTTCAGGGTTAGACACATGTTTAAGCGGGTTAGTACCATGGACAAATGTGGTCTTGGACGTACTAACAACATTAAAATCATTTTTATTATATTCTAGACCTTCCTTACTACCAGCAGGCTTACCCATTCCTAAAATGTTATCTAACTTTATAGAACCACTAGAAATGACAAAAAGTTGAGGCTTGGGATGCTCTTTAGGCCGCTCAGAAGAATTTTAACCTGGATTTCTAAGGTTTCCTTTTCAACTCTCAACTCATTAGCTCTCTTAGAGGTCTTTTCAAGCTCACTATTAAGATTTCTAACCTGAGTATCTAAAGATTCACTCATGGATTTCAACTCACTCAGTGTAGAGGTAGATTCCTGAATGTACGCTACAAGTTTCTTGTTTTTCGACTCAAGTTTCGTAACTCTCGTATTTAATACTTTATTTTTTGTTATAATCTTAATGCTCTCCTCAAGATTTTATCATAAACCTCGTGAATATCTCCCTCACTATCAGAATCTTCTTTTAAATTCTCACTACTACTTATGCTTTCAGCCTTTCCACTCCCATTATCAGATCAATTCTAAATTCTTGTAGTAACTTTCCTCATGAGTTGATTTCTCGCTTTGATTTACTGAGTTAGACTCGTCATCAGTGGGGATAGTATTCATAGCCTTATTTGGATTTCTCCTACTGTTAGGGCACTCACTCCTAACATGGCCAAAACTCTACAATTATTACACCTCACAGTTTTAAAACTCTTCCTAGATTTACTAGGACCACTTCTATATTTCTCTTTAGGTTTTCGTTTATTTCTAAACATTTTTCGAAAATTTTTGGCAAGGTAAGCTAACTCTTCTTCATTAGGATAATTTGAATGGGTAAAGTCAGAATCTTCATCGCTAATGATGTTCAAGGCAATTGACCTCTCAATATTAGGTTTACCAAATGTAAGTTCATAACTCTAGAGAGATCCAACCAACTCTTCAATTTTAATGAAATCAAAGTCATTACTCTCCTCTATTGTCGTGACTTTAGGTCTAAACCTTTCTGGTAGGGATTTAAGAATTTTCTGACTATCTTAGGCTTCAGAATTCTCTCACCTACGTTGAAATTAGAATTTACTATGTCATTTAACCTCGCACAGAATTCATCAAATGTTTCATTCTCTTTCATTCTAATATCTTCAAACCCAGTGGCCAGTATCTACCACTTTTCTTAATCGCATGAGTTCCCTCATGTGTGGTCTGTAGAATATCTCAAACCTCTTTGACTACTTCGCACATTGATATTCGCCTAAACTCTTTCGGGGATATTGCCATAAATAATGGATGTAAGACTTTACTATTCCAATTACACTCATCTAAGTTCACTCTAGTCTAATTAGCAATGGGAGTAGGGATTACTTCATTATTAATTATAGAACTAGGTGCAGCCCAACCATTCACAACACTAAGCCAGATACGTTCATCTAGGGTTTTTAAAAATCTCTCATCCTAACCTTTCAATACGCATAATTACTACCATCAAAATATGGCGGGACGGATAATGAATTACTCATCTAGATAATATGGGTCAAGGAACGAATTTGTGCTCTGCTATCAATTGAAAAAAAATCTAGTGTCACACTGGATACCACTTAACAGTTCAATGATTACCAATTTAATGGTTTTTAAGTTACCAAATGGTTGTTACTTAACCATTTTTAATTTTTACCCTATGTGCGGAATTAATCAATCAAAAGCAGCAAATCACTTTTAATTGTTTCTAGATCATTAAGCATACAAGTCTAATTATCCTATATTGAATTGCCGCTGTAATAAGGAAAGAGGTAAATAACACAATATTGATGATGAAGAAACCCAGTTGGATAAAAACTCCGAGACCAAGCCAATTACTTCCACTATAGACAATACGGAGTGAGTTACATTCAGATGCTATCTAGCCAACTCCACTAGACTTACCGATCTATTTCCTGCTAACTCTAAGGTCTACTTCAAGACCTGCTCCAATATCTTCTTCAATTGTCTCTTTCGAGTGGAATTTCAAGAACCCGCTCCAAGGCCTTGTGCTCTTCCTGTGCTTGTAGTCCAACCTCTCTCAACCTCTAGTAGCATCTGAAGTTCAATTTAGAAAGTGTCTTCCCAAAAGTGTGTAGGAAGTAGGTTGTGTAGATTAGATGGATTTGATGTTTCCCCAATTATGTGGTTGTATAAAATTAAGAGAAAATAGATTATAGCAAAGAGGCACAATGAACAACTACCCTAATTTTCGTGCATAGGCTTGAGTATTTATAAGAGAGGGAAATTAGGTTGAATAGGCCGAAAAAAATACTTCAAAATAGCAAAATAGGATTTTCCAGATCGACCTGTCGTTCGAGCGAGAGCTCAACGATTCTATTTTTGTTGTTCGAGTGCCATTGGGCGAGAAGCTAATAAAACTATGGCGTCGGGTTTCTCCACTTTTCATGCTCGAACTCTAGACCTCATAGTCCAATTTATACAAATTGCATCCTAGGTTCTTGACTTTTACAACATGTTAGTCATTTTGTCCACAGAATTGCTAACACTAAAAACCTAACAAATACAATTAGTCACCAATGAAAACAATACTGCTGGTTGGTAAGTATATTAAAAAATGAAGTCAATTATTTATTTTCCATGAGCAGATGGTAGTTGGGGATTATTTTTCAAAGGAACAGAGGAGGAAAGTTCACAAAAATGACATTTTTACGCGCATTATATTGTTTATTTGTATAGTAAGCAAGCAAGTGTTGAATGTGAGAACCACAAATAATTTATTGAAGGAATCTTCTTAGATATTTAACATATAGTGGCAGATTCAAGTAACGATGTCGTTTAGTTCATTTAATGGGTGCAGTATTGAAATACCGCTGAAACCAACCAATAGGAAAAGGAAAAAACAAAGACCAAGACTTACTATTTAGAAATTCACTTTCTGCAGATGCTAAGAATAATCAATGTTGTATGAAGTATCTGTTAAAGAATATTTTTCTACTGATTAAGTATCGACATATTAATCAACGGGTTTGGACTATTTTTTTTCGCAAGGTTGATATTTTTCAGATGGACCTCTAAATCTTAGTATGATATCATAGCTCATTAAACCCAAACAAGCAGTTCGATCGAACTAAGATTTGAATGACCACGCGAATTTCATTGTTGGTGTTCTTAAACAAGTCATCATCTTACGTTGACTTATTAAGAGATAAATCTCACATCCATAAAAAATCGAATTATTAACTGACATATAAGGGTTTGGACTATAACTCTTAAAATGATTGACATTTAAATAATGAACCCAAATATTAGAGCCTGTTTCACAATTATTATTATAGAAAAAAAAGTTTTGAATAGTGATTTTTAGGAGAATGTGTTGTTAGAAAGTACGGAAAGTTTTTGCTATGCGTATAGAATATTTTATTGTGTGAATATGTGGTTGAAAATAATAATGTAACAAACCATAAAATAAATTAGTGGTTGTCAAACTGACAATATTATGACATCCCTCTGTTCTCTCTCAAACTTGAGAGATAGAAATTGAATTGGGTTTAATAGTGAGAACACATCAAATACTTTTTTGAAGTAGAGGAATTAGATAGACCATTTCTAATCATACTTTTGCCACCACCAGAATAAGGAGAACGTGGAGATATATTTTAAAGATTGGTAGTAACGTGGTGTGAGGCTCTGGAGTCGAGCAACTAGCTAGACGACGGGGGACAGTAGCAGCAAAGTTGACATGAAGAGCATTGACTAAAGCTGGTGGATAGGGGCTGTGTGGTGACAGCGATTGTTAAGAATTGGACCATTGTTAAGATTGGCCAGAGGAGGGATAGCATCAAAATTGCGGACAGCGATGCTGTGGCTCTCGCTGCGTGCAAAGTTGGAAGAAGCTACGATATTGACGGCGGTTAGTGGCAGATTGAGGACTTTAGGGTTAGTTTGGACAATAGTTAGAACATTATTGGAGTGGTTAGAGTACTTGCTCGATTTTGTGGTGACGTTGTTGAGAAAACTAGTCGTGCATAAATTATATTTGAATAACTAAACTTTCAAGCGAATAAAATCGGATAGAAATTCAACTTGAAATCAAGTACTTAAAGTAGAAATGAGAAATGCATAAATTTGAACTCAGTACTGTTACAAGATCACCTTTTATAATAGGAGCACTCCAAATTACATGGACTAACAAACCTATTGATATTTTGAACTTCATCTATGATAGGCAATTCAAAATATGCAGAATTTATTTGATGCATAATGCAAGTTTAGAAGTGCATAGATCATGTGTTGTCAACCTACAACTGGGAAAGCCTGTATAAATGATGAAAGGTTGTCTCAAATTACACAACCCTTGGAAAAGACACTATTATTGAAATTTGTCTCTATTTCAATAGACACGCCTATTGAAAAATAACAATTCTAAAATTCACAATCTTTTATCTGAAAAGACGCACCTTTTCAGTAAAATATATTCTAGAACATTCCGTCGCGTGTCACATCCACATTAATAAAATATTCCATCATGCTAATATGGTTTCCAACCATACCCACGTGGTACGTGTGTCTTAGTTAGGGTCTTAATTTCTCAATCTCACAAAATTGGTTCGAAAAACTACAATTATCTACTTGCGGAGTAGATCAACAAGTCCAACCTTCAATTTCCTGTTGGAAATTGGTTTAGAAAATTGTTTATAGACATATCCTGTAAATTTCCCTACAAATTTTCAGAGATCGTGGAAATTTCCTTTCGACACTAATATGCTTGCGGGTGGATAAGGAAACCTAAAACAAAAAATATAGTATGAACTATGATGACTATCTATTTTTCAATGTATCAGAAGCTAATTATAATATCGAAATTACTATGGACAAAGCCTTGACAAAAAATATATTTCCCTAGTTTTCATCTAATTGGATTGACAGAATGATTTTTAAAGTAAAGGTTTTGAAAAAAATAAATAAATAAATAATCTTCTTCAAGTGAACAACATAATAATATTTATTCAAACGAATCAGAAATAAGCTACTCAACAACACAATCGTTGATTGTAATTTTCAAGTTCACATGAATATGACACATTAAATAACAACAAAATTAGGAAGCTATAGTGCTGCTTACCGATTCAAATGTATTTCTGAAAAATTAATATTAGTCCATGCTAGGGGAAAAAAATCATCAAATAGTAGAAGAAACATGTTGGAAAGTGCTGAGTGCTCTTCAAGAAATTACTACGTACTAGACCTTGCTCTTTCGTAGTATAAGTAGCACGCACGTCTTTACCCGTTCCATATCCCTCTTCCTCTCTCTCTCTCTCTCTCTCTCTCTCTCTCTCTCTCTCGACATTCACAAATGGCTGGAGAAACCCAGCAGAGAGAAGAACTCAAGAAAAAGGAAGAGGAAATTCCTGATCTTCGTAAGGAGGCTTTCCAACTAGCAAACTATTACTTTGTCTTTCAAGGAGTAATCTTTACTGCAATTTATAATTCCCCAACAAAGCACAAATGTCAATATCGTTGGGTTCCAGTAACCCTCTCCTTATTAGCAGGCATTCTAAATTTGTCTGCTTTGTTGGCGATCGCAGTGAAATACAAAAAAATATTGGATGAAAAGGATGAAAACTTGTTAGAGGGCAAAACATCTACCAGCAGATATGCAAGAATGTGGCGTTGTTTTTATGTGTGGGGTTGCATGCTTCTCTTCTTTGGATTTTTTATTATAACACTAGTTGGAAGCGGGATGATTCCTTGTAAGGGAAATGATCCCAAGAATTGTGTCAAGATATGTGAAAAAGAAAATTGTATAATGGTTTGCCAGTAGACACCGTCTAAACCTTTTGTCTTGTGTCCTCCTATGTCATTGATTTTCTGCGTTACTAAATATATTTAATTATTCCTGATGCTTTTTGTATGATGTTTTATCAATATATATATATAAAATATCTATAGCTGATAAAATATCTCTTGTATTGAAACAAATACCTCCCTCGTTGATGCAGTAAAACGCACTGTTTGGCTATTTTATTTAATTCTCCACCACCCAAACTACCCGATCCACCAAAAAGATCACCACTCCAGCCTCGAAAATCAAATTCTCCCCCTTGGCTGTTAATTAACATAAAATACTGTCTCTGTGTTAACACCGTAACAGACACCAATTCTGTAATCAAAACCACCACTACCTCATAAGGGTCGGCCGGTGATTCTCAAAAAAAAAAAAAAAAAAAAAGATGAAATTTGCCAATTAGCTACGCCTTTCAAGCTCTCCTAGTTGGAAAATTCACATATGGGAGCCCAAAGCTTTTTTAATTATTCCTTACGCCTTTAATTTTTATATATATATATATATATATATATATATATATATATATACAGAAATGATCTAATGAGCACCGGTGCTCATCTTATCCTAAGCACCGATGAGTTGGCACATTAATTCATTGGTGGATAAAGATTTTGTGAGTTCCAATCCACCAATGAATTAATGTGACAACTCATCGGTGCTTAAGATAAGATGAGCACTGGTGCTCATTAAATCATTTATATATATATATATATATATATATATATATATATATATATATATAGATATATATATATATATAAATGATCTAATGAGCACCGGTGCTCATCTTATCCTAAGCACCGATGAGTTGTCACATTAATTCATTGGTGGATTGGATATATATATAAATGATCTAATGAGCACCGGTGCTCATCTTATCCTAAGCACCGATGAGTTGTCACATTAATTCATTGGTGGATTGGAACTCACAAAATCTTTATCCACCAATGAATTAATGTGCCAACTCATCGGTGCTTAGGATAAGATGAGCACCGGTGCTCATTAGATCATTTCTGTATATATATATATATATATATATATATATATATATATATATATATAATTATTCCTTACGTTTTTAATTTGATGTTTTATCAATTTTACTCATTTTAACCATATGCCTCCCTTGTTGATACAGTACAAAACCTTGTTAGGCTATTTTATTTGATTTATTTAATTGTTTTTAATTTATTTTAAAATTCTAGTATTTATTTTGTCAAATGAAATTTTTTCTCTTGCAAGTTTTTGTATAGAACTTGTTGTTGGAAAGTAAACTAGATTTTGGAATAAGTAATATGAGTTTAAGAATTTTGCTTATAGGCCCAATTCAAAGGCCCAACAAAGTCTGGCATTTTTTAGAATTATATTCTAGAAAGACCCATGTAAATATCTAAGTAATAGATGTGATCATAAATATGCATTGTACCTAGAATACTCTAGGAAAATATCTAGTCCAAATATGAAATCTAGAAACCTCATGAAAATTTATGGACTAGAATTCTCTAAATTAATGTATCTAGAAGTCTCATGTAAGCCCTATATAAAGGGGTATAGTCCCTCCATTTTGTAACAACAAGTCAAGTCAAGTGTTGTAAGTGTTGAAGTTAAGAAATATAAGTTACATTTTATTTACCTCTTCCTATTAGTATTGTCCTTCCTATTAAGTCTTAGCCAAATCAAGTTGGTAAACCCCTCTTTCTTCCAACAAACTGGTATCAGAGCCCTAAGGTCCTTGTGAAAAATGGCAAGTGGGATGATTCCTTTTCAAGTCCCTCAACTTAACAAGGATAACTACGACAATTGGAGCATAAGGATGAAGGCATTGCTCGGGCCGCAAGATGCATGGGAGATCGTAGAAAAAGGCTACACGGAGCTACATGACGATGTCACTCTATCCCAAGCACAAAGGGATAGTTTGAAGGATGCAAGGAAGAAGGACAATAAGACGTTCACCCTCATCTATCAAGCCTTAGATGAAGGCATGTTCGAGAAAGTAGATTGTGCTACTACGAGCAAGGAAGCATGGGAGATCTTGCAAAACTCCCACAAAGGAGTTGAGAAGGTGAAAAAGGTTCGACTCCAAACACTTCGAGGTGAGTTTGAAGCTTTACATATGAAAGAATCGAAATCAATATCTGATTACTTTTCAAGAGAATTTTAATCACCACCAAACACCCTCTATGTAACAAAACTATACAATAAGTAAAGGAAAATGAAATACAAAATCTGAACTACCCTACCTTCATCAAACTGATATCTCTTGCATTCTTTGTTAAGCATGTTCCTGAAATTCACAACTCATATAACCAGTGTAAAAGCACGTGATACAGAAAATAATAAAATCATTAAACACATGATACCAACACTAACTAGAATGAGACGTAAGACTAATTTTAATTCAAACACCAACAAAAAACATTAGCATCACACAAACATCAAAAACTTAAACAACTAGATAGATATGGTATAGAATGCACTGCAATCAACAAATCTCCCCTTATCAATTTACTTCACCTTCAAAAATTTTAAAAATTTAAAATTTTCCCATTCACAACAACATTTACTTTATTCTCTCCCTTTTTGTTTCAAATGACGAAAAATCGATAATTAAAAACTTTTAACATTAGTATATAATAACTCAAAAATACTATTGTTAGCATGCACAAGTATAAGCAATGTACAGTAAATCTTCCCACATACTTAGTTCAAGTTAACATGGAGTAAATTGTATAAGTGACTCGTGTGTGTAAAGTGTCACTAATCCTTTATAAGTAGGACTCCAAACCTTAATTTTGTGATAAATGACATACTAAATGTCACTGCCAATAAATATATTCCTCTACGTATGAAACTCAAACCATTTAGAGTGTATTAGGACCTTTATATAAAAGCTCGTTATTTATTGATATTTTCTTTTTTCCCCTAATTTTGAGTATATTTTATTTTCACATATTTCAATATTTTGCACTCATGATTATTTTTCACATCCTAAGTACAAGATCTTTCTATTAAGCGACTAAAAAGACCTATGTAGCGAGCTTTAGCCTAGTTAACCCAAGTTATTTGACCATAGACACCAGGTTATAAGAAACCCTACATGCTTAATTGCTCGAGTCAAATAAGCTTCGAACAAGAACATAAGATATTGAGATCTTATTACCGGGGATAAACTTGAGTTTAGGTCTAATAAATAAGGCAAATTCATGTTTAAAGTCACGTTACTAACATGTGATTGCCATCCCAAATCTCACATATGCGGTTGAGTTTCACTAACAATATCATAGTGTGCAGTGCAGATGGTACATGAAGACACATATACTAAGTACTTCATAATAACTTAAGTCAGCAATAGAAATTATGTTACAGCTCGTCGATTAAATCAATACTTGATCACAACAAACAAATTCAAATATGTTATATACTAAACAAAAATTCCTGCCCATTTTCTTTAAATTTTTCAAATTTTTGCTGTTTTTATTTTTAAAGAATGAAATGCACCAAGCACACAAAAAAATATCAAACACAAAATAAATAAATAAATAAATATATATATATATATATATATATATATATATATATATATATATATATATATATATATTTATATATATATTATTCATGAGTTTTCTACCTAGAAAACAAATAAACAAATACGATGCATGCATAAATTAATGTCACATAATGATAAAGCATGAGCATGTTCCAAAAATACATAATCGGTTAGGTATTCAAATACTTTTACCTTTAGGAGTACCGTGTTCTATTTCAAAAAAATTTAGATCACTTTTCTTCATCCAAACTTGTTTAGTGACCGGAATATTCCTGGTTATCTGTATCATTAATTTGGTCAATTTACTTACATGATTAGTAAGGAAGTCAATCTGACTAATATAATCCTGATTCTTATTTCTATTTAAGTTTTGATTTCTATTTATGTTCATGAAATGATGACACCTATGTTTTATGGGTCCTAGGACCAAAGGTGTGTGATCATTGATATCTATTCCTAGGTTGGTGTGTCATACGCTGTCTAGTGCGCCTCTGTCTTACATATCCCTTATTCTTAGGTTCACAGTTAAGCACATGTTTGAGTTGGTGAGTACTAACAACAAATGTGGTCTTGGACGTACTAGCAATATTATGATCATTTTTATTACATTTTTATTACATCCTAGACCTCCCTTATACCAGTAGGCTTATCCATTCCTAAAATGTTATCTGGCTTTATAGAACCACTATAGACAATACGGAGTAAGTTACAGTTAGATGCTATCTAGCCAACTCCACTAAACTTTCCATCTATTTCCTACAATTGTCTCTTCCAAGTGGAAGTCCAAGAACATGCTCCAAGACCTCGTGCTCTTCCTGTACTTGTAGTCCAACCTCTCTCATCCTCCAACAACCTTTGAAATTCAACTGAGATGTTGGTGTTATGGTTTCAATGAATTTGATGTTTCGCCAATTCTTTGGTTGTATAAAATTAAGAGAAAATAGATTATAGCAAAGGGGGGCACAATGAACAACCACCCTAATTTTCATGCATAGGATTGGGTATTTATAGGAGAGTGTAATTAGGTTGAATGGGCTGAAAAAAATACTTCAAAACGGTAAAGTAGTGTTTTTCAGATCAACCTGTTGCTCGCGCGAGGGTTTAGCGATTTTGTTTTTGTTGCTCAAGCGCCAATAGGGCGAGAAGCTAATGAAAATGCGGCGCCGTGTTTCTCTTCTTTTCATGCTCGAACCCTAGTCCTCATAACCCAATTTATACAAATTGCACCCTAGGTCCTTGACTTTTACAACACATTACAAATTAGTCATTTTGTCCATAGAATTACCAACACTAAAAACCTAACAAATATAATTAGTCACCAATGTAAACAATACTGCTGGTTGGTAAGTATATTAAAAATGAAGTCAATTATTTATTTTCCATGAGCAGATGGTAGTTGGGATTATTTTTCAAAGGTATAGAGGAGGAAAGTTTACAAAAATGACATTTTTACGCCCATTATACTGTTTATTTGTATGGTAAGCAAGCGAGAGTTGAATGCGAGAGCGACAAAAAATTTATTGAAGGAATGTTCTTAGGTATTTAACATATAGTGGCAGATTCAAGTAACGATGCCGTTTAGTTCATATAATGCATGCAGTATTGAAATACAGCTGAAACCAACCACTCGGAAAAGGAAAAAAAGAAAGAGACCAAGACTTAAAATTTGGACATTCACGTTCTGTAGATGCTAAGAATAATCAATGTTGTATGAAGTATTTAATAAAGAATATTCTTACACTGATTAAGTATCGAAATATTAATCAACGGGTTTGGACTACTTTTTTTTTAGCAAGGTTGACATTTTTCGTGTGGTACTCTCAATCTTAGTATGATATCTTAGCTCATTAAACTCAAACAAGGGATTCGATCCAACTAAGACTTGAATGATCACACGAATTTCAAGGTTGGTGTTCTTAAACAAGCCATCATCTTACGTTGACTTGTTAAGGGATAAATCTCACATCGATAAAAAAATTGAATTATTAACTGACATATAAGGGTTCGGACTATAACTTTAAAAAGATTGACATTTAAATAATGAACCCAAATATTAGAGCCTGTTTGACAATTATTATTGTAGAAAAAAGAGTTTTGAATAGTGATTTTTAGGAAAATGTGTGCTTAGAAGGCAGAGAAAATTTTTTGCTATACGTGTACAATATTTTATTCCGTCACGTGTGACATCCAGATTAATAAAATATTCCATCACGCTAATATGGTTTCCAACCATACCCACGTGGTACGTGTGTCTTTGTTATGGTCTTAACTTCTCAATCTCACAAAACTGGTTCGAAAAACTACGATTATCTACTTGCGGAGTAGATCAACAAGTACAACCTTCGATTTCCTGTTGGAAATTGGTTTAGAAAATTGTTTATAGACATATCCTGTAAATTTCCCTACAAATTTTCAGAGATCGTGGAAATTTCCTTTCGATAATAATATGCTTGCGGGTGGATAAGGAAACCAAAATAAAAAATATAGTATGAACTATGACGACTATCTATTTTTCAATGTATCAGAAGCTAATTATAATATCGAAATTACTATGGACAAAGCCTTGACAAAAAATATATATCCCTAGTTTTCATCTAATTCGGTTGATAGAATGATTTTTAAAGTAAAGGTTTTGAAAAAATAAATAAATAATCTTCCTCATGTGAACATCATAATAATATTTTTTCAAATGAACCAGAAATAAATAAATAAATAATCACAATTTTCTTTATGTAGCAATGCAACATGAGTGAAGGATCATTGCGAAATATTCACTACAACAAAAATAGTCATTAGCAACATTTAAAAGGCAACATTTGTTGATAAATGTTGCCAAAATGGTCTTTTGGCAACATTTTTGTAAGTGAATGTTGCCATAGGATAATATAAATGAGTTTTAGCAACGTTTTTTTTAAAAAATGTTGCGATAGACCACTTTTCGCAACGTTTATTGAGTGTTGCGGAATGTGTTACCTTTAGCAACGTTTGGCAAACGTTGCGAAAGGTGGGCCTTTCGCAACGTTGGCCAAACGTTGCGAAAGTTATTTTAACCCAGTAGCCAGGGGCGGAGATAGGGCCCAACCCCGGGTCCAATAAAAAAAAAAATTTATTAAGGCCCAAATTTTCAACTTTCCAGCCCAATAGCCCACCTTCCAATTCCAACCCAGCCCAATTCCCACAAAAAACTAAACCTAGCTACCCAATTCACACCCAATTAAACTCAATTCATGACCTCATTCACGTGAAATCCCCAATTGAATCAGAGACGACGACTCTGCGTCTCTGCCATTGACGATTTCTTCCCGTTCGACGTTCGCCCGTTCGACATTCACCCGTTCGCGGTTCGCCACTTCCAGCTGTAGCCACTGACGATTTGTTTCTGCCGGCGCCATTAATGATTTATTTCTGCAGAAGCTTCGGCATTTGAGGTGAACCTTGAATCGTTTTCATCTTTTTTTGTTTCTTTTACAGTTTTACTACCTGTCTACCGATTTATTGTTCGTTAAGTCCTTGTGCTTGTGCTTCTGTTTTTGTTGTTGTTGCCATTGACAAATGCTGCATTTTCCAAATGGAGCCCAAACAAGGGCATAATGATTTGTTTGGAGATAGATTCACCTTTGCATAGTTAACTTGGAGCAGTTACTTGAGTTTTCTAGGGTTGTTCGGGTAATTGTTTTAAGCTTTTATATGGCCTGTCATGGACTTGGCTCCTCCAGGCACACGTGTACACTTAACCCCTTCCAAAACTAACATTATTGGCGAGTTTTGGTCATGCCCTGGGTGACCATTGCCGAATCCCCTCTTTTCAATTTTGAGTGAAAATTTCTTACAGTTGTTATATGCTGAAACAGGTGGAGTTGTCTCACCCAAATGCAGAACTTAGATTGCTTGAAGTTTTCTACCACAAGATTTATAAGGTAATGATCATCTTGGTGAAGCTTTTTCTGTATTGGTAGGTTGTCACATGCCTAGATTTGTTGAGTGGGATCCTGGTTTAGCCTTTATATTTTATTAGCTTCTGTGTTTACTTCTTTGAGAATGGATCTTTGCATGGTTTTCGATTCCTGTTAGAGGACATGTTGCTTGGGAATTTAACTAAAATTTCATTTAATTGCAGGTTTGTATGAGAGTTTGAAATAATTATATTTTTTGTGCGATTCGACAATCTTTTGCAGCTTAGGTATAATGTAATGAGGTTGTTTGTAATTTGAATGGCAGATTGGAGCGGTTCAAGCAGTATCACGAGAAGCTTATGTCATAGCTGTTTCAGAACAGGGCAGTTTTTTCTTTACAAAAAATCAATTTTTTGCAATACTATATGCTACTTATTTTGTACAACAGAGGAAATGAACTTTCTAAATCATATCTACTTCCAGAATCAGGTTACTGATAAAATACAAATAGTTATAACAGTAGTGTTCATGGTTGTTCTTATGTGCTCAGTATGTACTGCATACACTAAAAAGGCTAATGAAGGCCTAAAAAAAGGAAGATTTCACATTAAGCTTTATATTTGACCCCCAAGTCATAAATCATTTAACTAATGTGGCTGGAAAAAAGAATATTTCAGGAGTTCTATTGATTTTAGAAGTGAAATTTGGGTAGAAACTATCGAACATACAATGTCCTCATGTGTTTGGCCTAGAGGCAAGACATACCTGAAACTATAATGCAAAACAAAATTGATATTCATACCTACGACCATGAAATAAAGGCTGATATAGTGGATATATTAAAATTAATGTCTCTATTAATATTCCAGACATTAATGTCTCTATTGATATTATGCGTTCGACTAAGTTCTCCCAACAAATAGAAATCACTGTGTGTGTCAGCACACTTCGTGAATTTCTTTTGAAAATTTGTTTTGGGGAGTGTGAATTCTCGTAGTGTCTTTGGAGTGACTTTGGAGTAGTTCTTTGTTGTTTCTGCATTATTTGTTGTTCAAATTATTTGTCGTTTCTGAGGTTGTTTCTGTTCAAGCAGTCTCTCTCTCATTTAGGGTTCAGTTTTATTATACTGGCTTCATCCTTTTTCTGAATTATTAAATATCATTTCTGTTTTATTTAGAGGTTGTAGCATCTTGTTTGGTGAAGTGATGGTTTAGTACTTCTTTCTTCCTCTTTTTTTTTGCAGGCACTTAAGGAGAAATCTACAATAATTCAAATTCTAAAGCAGGAGGACCTTGTACAGTTTACTGCTACAAATGAAGATTCTACTAGTAGTGGTGGAAGTAATGTTTTGAAATCTTGGGCTATTTTAGCATGATAGGGTTGCTTAGAGTACATTTGTTTGTTGGGTGATTATCACACTAGATGGAAGTACTTACTATCAGTTGATGTATTACCATTTTGAAACTCATTTTTATTTAGGTGTTTTTGTATCACATTCTAATATTCAAGTGTATGGATTCAAAAATTTGTAATAAAATTATCAATTTTTATGCAATTTCAAAATTTGTTCATAATGATTCATTTTCAATTTTGTCAATCAATTTGAGTAAATTGCTGTAAAAAAAAAAAAAAAAATCCCTACGGCAACGTTTAAAAAACATTGCTGTAGACCCCCTACGGCAACGTTTAAAAAACGTTGCCGTAGGGGGTCTACGGCAACGTTTTTTAAACGTTGACCCCCTACGGCAACGTTTTTTAAACGTTGCCGTAGGGGTCCTACTCTACGGCAACACCTTGATTTGCAACACACATCCAAACGTTGCAAAAGGTCTACGGCAACGTTTTTTGAACGTTGCCGTAGGCTATTTTTGTTGTAGTGATTATAAGTAAAAGGTTTACTAGTGGCTTGCCAGAACACTTAATCGCCATTGCTATGTTGGTTAATTTTTTTATGATTATTCGACGTGGGCTTAAATTTGTCCCACAAGATGGTGATTCATTCGAGAACATCAATTTTGGAGTCTATGTGATCATTTTGAGTTTTACACTGATCAAATTTTGCTCGTTTGAGTTTAATATGTTCTGATACCATATTAAGATTTGATTTTCCTTCTTAAAATGTCAACTTCATTAAAAGAAGTAATCCAAATCCTTATATATTGTTTAATTTTTTCATGATTAATCTATATGAAATTTATCCTTTAACAATACAAACATCATCGAGAAAGATGTAACCTTGAAGCTGAGCCTTCAATTTTGAAATAACATTGAAAAGTATATCAGAATGGAATTTTGTTCTGCACCTTAGATTTTCTGAGGAAAGAATATGGATAAAATACATAACTACAATAGTTTCAAGACACTTTCAAAAACAAAAAACTTGTTGAAAAATTTCAGAAATTAGGTGGTCTTATAACAATTTAGTGACTAATTAATTAATTAATTAAACAAATCAAGGTCACAATAACACATAATTTATGGTCACATCACATACTAATAACAAATCGCACAATATCACAGTTACAAAAACACAAATTATGGGTCACAATTACAAATATAGTCGCAAATCACATCTTCTTAGGTTATGTCACTTATTGGTCATAAATTACTTGTTTTATTAGTCACAATTATCCAATAATTGATCGCAATCGCTCTTCATTCTACCATACTCCACCCCACCACCACTTTACCACCAAGGTATCACCCAAACGCTTCTACCATCGCACCACCACACAAATTTGAACACCGTACCACCACCACGCAGATCCACGATACCACCGTACAGATTTGTACATCCATTGTTCCACCACCACAATACCCTCACCGACGTAAATCTGTATACTGCAACCCACAACCCCACAGCCATCAACACCTCCACCACTATAGCAACGAGGTCAAACATCAATGTCAAAATGGTAATAGTGACTATACTTCTGAAACTCCCAAAACGGAATGTGTGGTTGCAAATGCCTTAAGCAACAACGCATTCGATAAATTGCACAGTTATCCACCACAGTATCCCAAGCTCGGAGAGAAACGACTCAAATCGCTTGGATTTTTTTACTAGATGATAGCGTCCCAAGGGTTCAATTGTTGGACGATCGATCTACCACCAGGTGTGAGAGGGGATGGCGGTGGATGGTTTCAAGGGTGGACCCAGCACCTGGCCAGCCCCCGCGGCCGTCCGTGCTGGGTCGCTGGGACCTTGAAGTTCCGTCGGGGAAGAAGGCAGCAGTCGGCGAACCATTTTTTTTTTCCTTTGTGAACCTTCATTTCTTGTGCCTTTTTTTAAAAAAACAATAAGGCCCAATGGCCAATTTGCAGCCCATTACTACAAACAAAACCCAATCCAAGATCAAAATCCAAATACCCAAATTCCCAATTCATTGAAACCCAAACCGTAGAGGAGTTTAAGAGGGAGAGACAACTCGGCGAACGGAATCGATTGGCTGCACCAGGCTCCAGTTCCAGTAGCTTCGCTCCCAGTTCCAGTTCAGGCTCCAAGCTTCCAGTTCCAGTCCAGGCTTCAAGTTCCAGCAGCTTCGCCTGTGACTCTGTAAGTGCACTGCTCTCCTCTCTTGTTTCTTTTTTTTTTGTTCCTTTAGTTAATTTGTTTGATTTATTATTTATATTTTATAAATTATGTTTATATAATATGAATGTGTTTGTGATTTGTGAATTGAGCTTCTTGCATGTAGACTGTATTTTAACCTGATTTTAAATTTTGTGAATTTGAAAATTGGGGGTTTTGTAAATTTGAGAATCTAAGAATATTGGGGATTTTGGGAATTTAGATTTTTAGGAAATTAGGGATAAATGAAAAAAATTAATGAAGAAGATGTTGGGCTCAATTAAACTATGTGTAGACTATTTTTTAATCAATTTTAATTGAAAAATAAATTGGGGCATTTTACAAATTATTGAGCGATTTTTTTAATCGAAAAGAAAGTTCATACCTAGTTCTTATTTGTCTAGTTGTGCATCTAGTCCCGCCACTGATTTTAGTCGAGCACAAGAGTTATTAAATAATACAAAGAAGTTCCGACCTCAATTCAATGTGGATGATCTTGTATCTGATACAGGGAAACATCCCCCTATCAACTCATACAATCCCAATATCAGAGATGATGTTAGGATGTCATACTTGGAGAAAGGTCATTGTCAACCATATGGACTTGACTTTCCAAGAAGAAGGATAGGGAATGATAGTAGGTGTTTTCGGAAAGAGTGGTTCTTTGAATTTCATTGGTTGGAGTACAGTATAGAAAATGATGCGGCGTATTGTTTGCATTGCTACTTATTCAAACCCGATAGAGGGGGTCAAGGAGGTTGACATATATTCACTAAAATCAGTTTTAGGGACTGGAAGCACAAATAGACGTTGAAAGGTCATGTCGGTCTCTTTGATAGTGCTCATAATCAAGCTTTTGCAAAGTAGAGTATCTCTTATATTATTTCGAGCCAAAGTAGTAGTCAACAAAAAAGTTATAGGACGAGATTGATTGCGGTGCTAGATTGTACTAGATTCCTCTTGATACAAGGATTGTCATTTCGTGGTCACGATGAATCCAAAGTCTCTTAATAGAGGAAATCCAAAGACTTTGGATTTATTGAACTACGTTTTCATATATATATAATTTTTACGTTTTAGTCCGTTTACATATATATTGAATATTTTTTAATATTATATAATTAAATATTAATAAACGATCTCGCTCTTACGATCGCTAATGGTCGATGTTGATTGGTCAACGTTGACTAGTCAATGTCCGCTCGGGCTGAGCTTAGATCATGGGTCCGCTACTGGATGGCTTTCGATGATGATGACCGAAAAATTCTTTAGATAGATAGAGAGAATAGAGAAAGAGAGTGGAAAGAGGGAGGTCACATACTTTTTGGGTGTGGTGTGGTGTGGTGTGGTGTGGTGTGGGGGGGGGGGGATGCATTTGATTTTTGAAAGAAAATCTTTGTATCTAATTATTAAAATATGAAATTGAAAAATAGTTGGGATTTTAATTTCCTCAAAGAATATTGCTGAAATTATAAGCCTCATTCTGATATGTGGTTGGTTGGAATAATAGAACTCGAATTAGCATACCAATGTGTTCCAGTGTGGAATCGGAAGAGTTTGGAGAATATTTTCTTAATTTATTTTATATTGCTCTCAAACCAGCTTGTGGCGATTTACAAAAAATCGATTAATAATAAATTTATTACCCTTGTCTATTCACATAAACTAGGGTATCAAATATAGATTTCAAATAAGCTTTCAATATGTAATCATACATTTGAAAATGGGAAACACTATTTTTAAATGTTGGGTTTTGATACCCAATAAATCTCGGGCGATGATGTAAAGTCGATGTTGGATAAGTATTATATCGACACCTAAGATTGATGACCCGAACCTAAAACTATTTAGGGCCATTGGAAGCGGTCTAATTAATTAGAGTTGTTCATGGCCCAGTTCTTCACTTAGTGGATGGCTTATTTGGCCCACTTATCGTCTTCTTGTTGGGCTGGTCGATTAATGTACCCTAAGTGATCCTATATATATTGCTCCTTCACAGCTTTGCCATTTAAGTGTGTTATGCCCTTCTGTTTGAGATAGAGACACGGCTGCTTTATCTTTGTGTTTTGTACTTCCGCTTGTAGTTTGTCTCGTTCATCTTCTCATTGTTCTTCATTCTTTGTGACTCCGCTTTTGTGGCTGCAAAACACCTTCCATTTGTGTCCTAAGTGGTTACAATTGAAAGCAACCGAAGAGAGGAATAGTTTGAAGGTTTTAGGTCGATTATTTGGTTGGTAAACTGAGCCCAGAAAATCAATTATTGTTGTAATTTTGCTCCACAATTGGTATCAGAGCCCTCTCACTAGCAAAGCAAAGGGGAAACGGGTATGATAGTGTTACCTCATTGGAGGGGTGTGCTTTTGATAGCTATAATTTAGATGCTAATCAACGAAATATTAAAATAAAGAACGAAATTGAAAGATGTGGCCAATTCCCAGTTGTTAGAGAAGAGAGGGCAATGGATTAGCAATTGTCACTAGTGGCGATTGGTTGGTAAATAATTAAAGAGAAGAAAAGTTAGGACGTAAGAACACATATAGAAGTTGAGGAGTAAAGTGTTGGATTTGTATTAATTTAATTGACAGCTTTTAATTTGAGTAATTATACAGTTTTGCAGGTAGTGACGTGAAAGCGTGGAAATGCTCGTCTATATAGTCAAACTGTTATCCTTAGTTCTGTGAGTGGAAAACTTACATATTTTTCAAGTATTGATAATTAATTATATTATTATACATTTTATGCTATTCTGCGGATTATTCGTTCAATTACATGATTAGTATGGAAATGTTCTTTCACTATGATATATGTTGAATTCAAATATTGTGTATGGATTATTTGTGAACTTGAAAGTGAGACCTCTCGGGTGATCGCAATGGTTGTCAGGGGATGTGCCTTTGGTGATCACGGGAGGGTGGGGTGCTTCCGGGGTGATCTCAAGGGTTGTCAGGGGATGTGCCTTTGGTGATCACGAAAGGAACTGCCACTTGACTTTGTCGTTGTGATATGATGATTATTGATACCTTGTGTGTGATACTTCCTCAGTGATCATGGGGGTTGTCAGGGGATGTGCCTCTAATGATCATATGAGGATGGGTCACTCGAATATGTCAGTTGATTATTGATTACTGATGTTGATATATATATTGCACATAACTCTATCGAGTGCCTAATTTGTGTGCCAAGGGGCCAATAAAAATGAAAGTTCAAATGGAAATACTTTGTATTTATATTGATGATTTTATTATGACTACTAGAGGATATGTTTCTGTATTACGAGAATGGTGATTTTTACTGTCTGCTGCTATATTATGAACTGTTAAGTGATTCCCCACTTATTGTTGATAAAAATATGTAAATGGAAAAGTATAATTATTTTTGAACGTCTTCACCCATTGAGCTTTTAGCTCATATATTTTTTCACAATTTTTCTTACAGGTAGTATTGGATAGCTTGAAGAGCCTGATGATTTCAGAGTTATAGCCACACGACATGGTGCATTTTTGGTAGAGCACAAAATATTTATTTTGGGCCTATTACATTATCCTTTCCATAAACATGTAATACTTGATATTTTGTAGCAACGCATAGTCAGCCTTAGTGGTGGATCTGGCATCTAGTCAGCATCTACCATCGGCGCACGTCACGTTTTGGGTCCACTAGGGTGATTCGGGACGGGTCGTGTCAAGTGGTATCAGAGCATGGTTTTGGAAGTTTTTCTAGTTCATGCGTTGACATATCACGCATAGTTAGTGTGCGGTCACATGTCGTGGTGGCAGAAATCACAGGCTCTCAAGGTCTTGCTCCTAAATTGTTGGAACTTAAAATGAGAGAAGAATAATATTTATGTCGGATTCCATGATTTTTAATGTATATACAAGGAAATCTCTGGGTATAAATTTGCACGATAAATAATCGGGGATGATATTGTTGTGTAATTGGTGACAATCGGTGAGGAATTGTAATTATTTTGGGAAGTGAAATGGTCATTACTGTTATCCAAAGTTTGTGGTGATTTGTGACCACTCATATGGAATAATAGAAATCATGATGGTGTATATTTATATGATGAGAACTTGTAGTAAACAAAATGATGATTTGTTGATTGATAGATGACAATTTGTTATTTTGTAAGTTATGCATTGAGGAAATTAACATGCACGTGACTCCGATCATTTTGATCATTTTGGAGTGATTGATTATAAGGGGTGTTAGAAAATAGAGATAGAATTCATAGTAATTATTTATTTTGGGGTACGACAAAGTTATTTGATTATATCATGACATTGTGAATAGCAAGTAAACAAATGTTACAGGTGTCCTATAGAAAAACAAGGAGATGAAATATTTGGGTTATCAAGTTAATTAATTTTGATTATGGCTATTTGTAGGATTATTGTGTTATATTACATACAATTGGAAAGCATCAATCTAAATTATGATGTGAAGATGAATATAATGAAATTTTGATGAGGTAATTTTTGGGTTGGTGTAAATTGTATTTTTTTGACTCTTATGAATAAAGTATTCCATTTTTATCGAGATTTATTCGTTATGGGATATATGGATAACACGTTGGATAGTTTAAAGTTTAAGGTGATCATCGAAGGTAAACTCTACTCAATTGTGAAATGGTATCATTTGGTTACATTATCATAATTAAAGGTTTTTATGTGATATACAAGAAGGCTTATGCATTGAGAATAGGTCAATGGCCATCATGGATTAAATTTTATTATTGTCTTTTGCTGAAAAGAAAGAGTACCAAAATTTTGTGGATTTAGAAAAGTAAAATGTTTTGCTATCAGATTGAAGTTTAAAGAAGTATTTACTCGTGTATCTAATTTGTGAGGGTTTGATTTATAATAATGGATTATGTTTACAGTTTATAAAGTGTTTAAGGCATTTTTTTTTTATTATTATTATTATTTTTTTTTTTTTTTCGAAAGAGTTGAAATTGAAGTTGTGTACATATTATCGTTGGGTGATATAGAGTAAAAGGAAGAAGAAAAATCGTATTGGGCTCATTGTTGATAGATCGACAAAGACTACATGATTCTTTTCAAGTTATATAAGTCAGTTCAGAAGGTGGAGTTATCAAATTATTTTAGATAAGATTGTTCTTTATATGGTGGAGTTTTTGTATCTTGTGATAGGAAGTCATACATTAGTTCAGTTTTTCTAATAGAACTTAATGTGGGTTGGAGGAATCATTCAAGAAGAGGCATTATAGAAGATTAAATTTTTGCGCTATATCTTTTATTGGTTCGAATCCTAGTTGATTGACTTTCGAGGACGAAATTCTTTGAAGGGGGTAATATTGTTACACCCCATTCATTTATAGTCAAGTCAAGAAATTATTTAGTCAAAGTCAAATGTTCAAGTAGTCGAAGTCAAAGTCAACTCGGGACTTAAATGGAATAAATCATTCTATGGTGGGTTATTTTGTAATGGGCAATAATTGAGGATTTAAGATAGATTAATTTAAAGTTGGGGATGTACTTACCTATCATTGGAAGTTTATTACCAAGTGTTATATTATTGGAAGATGGGGGACTTTCTTTGCAAATGTGTGGTGGTGGAGTACAAGTGTCACCTTCTTAAAACCCACTTCTCATTTCTCATTTTACAGCTGTACAGAAACTTCACCGGCAGAGAAGGAATGGATATAGATACCAAATCCAATTTATCCTAGTCTAGTTATATGCCACCCAATTACAAACACATAAGTTGCGCACACATACAGAGGAGGCAAAAGACAGAGAGAAGAACCGAGAGAAAGAGAAGAGAGAAAGAAGGGAGGAGGAAGAAGAAGAGTAGAAACGCGAAGCTCGAACCGGTTTGCTCAAATTTAATTTCTAGTTGGTTGTAACATAAGATAAGATAGGAAATCTTTGTATCAAGAATAATAAATCTACCTATGCGTTCTTCACAGTTGGTATTGGCAAGTTAATTTCTAATATCATAGTATGGATTGTGTAAGTCAATAGGGGTTATAAGTGGTATTAAAAGTTTACGAATCTAGTTTCTATTTTAATTACTCACTTAGGGTATGCAATAAATTAATTAGAAGTAGAGGTAGTTAGACGGATATGCTATGGAATTAAACTTGCTGAAGAAATTATGTTAATTTTCTAGGTTTGAGCTTTCTAGCTGAGAATTCAACAAGCAGTTAGGATATTGAAAGTAAAAAAAAAAAGGGACCGAATATTCAATAGAGGAATTATGTGATTATGTCAGTTGGGGAAGGGTTTGATGTATGTATATATACAATGGATGAAGTTAATAAATTGAGACTTAACTAATTTGATAGCTTTATGCTAGTCTGGGAAGTAGTATGCTGATGTAAGGGAAAAGATGAAATTGGATTAATTAGCACCATTTGTACATGTATTTAATTCAACCTAAATTTACTTATTTGGTAACTTCTCTGTTTAATTCATTATGTTATCCTCTCACTAGCAAAGCAAAGGGGAAACGGGTATGATAGTGTTACCTCATTGGAGGGGTGTGCTTTTGAATTTCCAGTGAAAAACATATCCAAAATCGACAGAATTGGAGCAGAATCCAGATACGAAATTCTATCCAGTTTCTTGAAAAATTCCGGACCTTCGGTTGGACGAACGAAGACCACTGGTGGACTGTGTAGGTGGAGGCACTTCTGGCGGTTCGGTGCATGGGTTTTCCTACGGCAGCTGCACGTAGTTCTCTGGAGAAGGAGCGTGTGGGCGCGTTGGACTATTTCAAGCGACGGTTTCTTCTGGTAGAATATTTCTAACGTGATTTCTAACGATTTTGTATTGTTAGTTTTCTGTTTCATGTTATATGGTAGAATCTTGATGATTTTGTCCTTTGCGCGTGTGAGATTCTATCATGGTTGGTTGATTCCCGCGGTTGTTGGACAATTTAGGGTGAATAGTGGTGGCCCTAAAGTAGCAAATTCGTATCTCTCGATATTTACAAACTCGGATTGGTCCGCTCTGGTATATTGGCTTATCTCAATTTAAATTTCAGCATTAGCGCATTATCGTGTGGGGTGACATTAGGATTGAGGTTACTGTGTAGGGTTACCATTGCTTGTGCTAGATATTTAGGAATTATTTGCCATATTTGAAGTGTTGAATTTTGACTGCAAGTTGGTAATTATTTTTGGGCACTTTAGCTGTTGTTTAGTCTCTCGTGTGAGATTGCATTTCGTGGAAATTTGAATTTTGTTGACATACCTTCGTATTGCATTGATTATTCTGTTAGAATACCTAGACTTGATTCGTTTGAACATTCTCTTGATCTGAGATCTTGAGTTTCACGAAACCATGAGAATCTAGAACGGTGTATATTGTTGTCTTAGAATTACTTTATGTGATATTTATTCGTGCATTTTTTTTTTGTTGTTCTGTTTTTCAAAATGTCTTCACATTTCGAAATTGAAATTTTCAATGGGAAATGAGATTTTGCAATTTGGCAACAAAAGATGAATGAGATTTTAGTTCAACAAAAGGTTTCAAAAGTCACAGATGGCAAATTTCCTCAAAGGGAAGAATATGATGAACTTGCTTACACTTCAATTATTTTACACAGACGGACACCGTTTTGAGAAAATTTGGAAAATTTAATTCTACAAAAGAACTTTGGCAAAAGTTAAAGGGCTTATATTTGGTTAAGTCTACTTCGAATAAATTGTACTTGCTTGAAAGATTTTTTTAGTTTTAAAATGGATCCTTTAAAGGATCTTGATGATAATCTAGATATTTTCAATATACTTGCTGAAGATATCGTTAATTGTGATGAAAAAGTGCCTGAAATGTATAAGGCCATTAATTTGCTGAATTCTATGTCTGACTTATATAGAGAGATTAAGAATGCAATTAAGTATGGTAGGGACCCTTTAACACCCGAGATTGTCATAGATTCCCTTAGGAGTAATGAGATAAAGATTAAAGTTGAAAAAGAGAATAAGAGAAGTGAGTGAGTTGCATATGATGAGGAGTAGAATAAAGGTTACGTAGATGTATTTGGGTAGAGCTCGAGACAATGGTGATTCGAGTAGTGATTTGAGTGATGAGGGTGGTAAGAAAAAGGGAAAAAGATGGGACAAGTCTAGTGGTAGACGGTGTTATAGTTGTGGTAAGGGTGTGCACTTTATTAAGGACTGTCCCAAGCAGAAGGATAAGACGAGAGACGGGGTGATTGTGGTTATAGGGTCGAGTGATAACCTTAGTGAGGTTTAGTGAGAGTAAATGTAGTTACTACGTGTGTATCCGTGTGTAATCTTTTCTGCATATTTGTGATTGCTTAATTTTGTTGCATGGTTATAAGTGCATTTGCATGAATTTGAGAGCAATTTAATTACTTGGTGTAATTATTTGCATTCAAAATGTGTTAAAATGCATTAGCAGAGTGTTGTATGTCTATTGGTGAGATGGAGTATAGATGCCTAAGGGTACATTGGTGGTTTGTACTGGAAATACGAAGTGTGACATTTGGATCACGAGTGGAGAAGTGATCAAATATTGGAATCCTTTATTTGTGAAGAGACCCTGATGAGGTGAGTGTGAGAGATGCACTTTTATCATTTCTATTAGGGGGAGACCCATTATCCACTTAGGTTGGAAGAAGTGATGTAGTGATAGAAGATTATCCCAAGGATTTAGGATCTATAGAGGTCTACCAATTGGACATGGGGTGAGTGATTAGTCTAGTGAGCACGATAGGTGATGAGGTGAGATATGTGTTCTCGAGGTGTGAACAACACGGAATGTGATACGATAAGTGTGGTGAAATCTTTTCATGAGGTCATTTATGCATTTGTTGCATATGTGTTGACCGTGTACTTGATTAACTTGGTGTTAATCTGTTGTTCTATGTGAACGTGTCTTTTTTTGAAAAGATCTATGTCATCTTATATGATATGTTCATCGCATGTTTATTTACTTTTGATTGATCACGGTGATTATCTATTTCTACTTAGGTATTTGTTTGTGACCTTAGTCCTGGTGAGTATATGGAGGAGGTATGGTATGTGTTTCGGGTCCGAAATACGATGTATGGTCTGTGACTCCAATTTTATTGGTTGTCTTGATTATGCAAGCGTTAACTTTGTGTTTTCTTTGCTTTCAGATTGATTGGGTATCAAGGTGGAGATTGGTATGGATATTTATACATGTACTTTAGTTATGGTATACAGATGTGTACAATACCAAACCCCTTGCATTAAAAATATAGCATAATTGATTTTGCAAACACTTTGAGATATTTTAATCCATTAATAAGCAAGAGACGTTCACAGAAAATGGCATTGTATAGATTAGAATAAATTCATAAAATGTTATTATTTACATAATTTTTTTTATTACAATGATTATAACGAGTCTCTATATATAAGTCATTCTATCATACTTATTATTTGTTTGGGAAGAGTTTATGTCAATTTTGCCCCTCATGGATTTTTATAGTGTCCGCCAAGATTTGTATCTTAGACAACTAATTTATGAGAGACTTAAATTGAATCATTGATATCAATTGGACACAGAGGCACAACTCATTACAATGATAATTGAGCAGAAGTCGTTTGTTTCACAAAATCCTGTTTGATCTTCCGAGGATGTTTGCTTGCAGTAATGTTGAACTCTCCGCCTAATTGCCAAGGTCCTACCAGTTGGCTTTCCTTCCTGCCCTCTCTCCTCGGAAGCTATGTAGTTTTTATTTGGTTGCTTTACTAGCACACAAATACAAAGAAATTTTAGACCTTATCAGCGCAATGGTGATTGATAGAAGAATGTTGGATGTTGGTCATTTTATCCAATATATAGATAATATGTTTATTAATAATTGAAGATAAAAAAAAATAATACAAATTTAGGAGGGGACATTGACTTCAACTCCTGCTAAAATTGCAATAAAATATTTAAACTTGTCTTATTGCATTGTGCTTGCGTTGTTTGCACATTGTGTGCCCATTGCAAAAAATAACACAGTGTGTGCACATTATATGAGGGTGTTGGTCTTGTTTAGTTGGGTGCATATTGTGCGATAAAATATCAATATAAGTTATGTGCTTGAATTGATAAGCATGGGATGACATAACTTATACTTTTATTATAAGTAATTTGTTCACAATCAATATATAAGGATTGACATCTTGTACTAAAAGGTTGTAATATTGATAGATTTACTATTTGAATTTACGATTTGTCATTGTCATAGAAATAAATAATGGTGACACTAGTACTAATGTAATGTATTGAATGAACCACGTATCGAATTTATTTTTTTAGCATAATCATGAGAAGTATTAAATTTCACTTGATCATTAGGTATTTCATTTAAATCCCTTGATAATGCTATGTAAATCTTTTTATAAGTTTAATATTTCTTTGATTCACAAATGGATTAGATCAATTTAATTGGTCAAATATTTTATTAAGTAGAGAGCATGAATTTGTATCAAGGGCCATCGCCCTGAAAAATTGGTAGAGTGACTATTTGATAGAATGCATAATAGCTATTTAATTTGTTATATTTCCCCATATTTTGATAATTACGATCGCTCAAGTTTTTAATTTTGGTTGTATTTTGTGTTTTAAGGGTTATATGAAGGGGTTGGATCAAATTGGACCAAATTGCACAAGTTTTGGAAAGCAGAATTGAAGCTCAAAAGAAAAAGAAAAAGTACACAATACTGAAGCGAACTTTTCTTACGGCGTAAGCACGCCTTATTGACCCGAATGGCCAAAGACTAATAGGCAGGATTTTTTGTGAAAGAAGGCTTGGAAGGCTATACCTATTTTCCCAAAAGGAATGAGAATATAATATCTTAGAGGGACCCCTTATGTAATTAGAGGATTTTGTTAAATTTGGGGATGATTAGAATTAGACTAGAAATAGGAAACAAAAATCTTATCTTTCTGGGGGGAGATAATCATTCTATAAGGGACTTGGTCTCCTTTAAAAAAAAAAAAGGAAGAGCTGCACGTTGGAAGAAAAGAAAAAAAGTTAGAAAAAGATTGTTTATTTTTTTTTGAATTTTCATGGATTGCTAAATTTCTATTCCAGCAACAGGTTAATTGAAGTTTTGATTCTTCAAGAATTGTGAGGTCGAATTAGTTTTCATTGTTCTTCTATTCTTTCTCTATTTATATATCTTCTGCGTTTCTTGAAATTATTATTTTGATTGATTATACAAAGTGCACGTTGTTTGATTGTCAAAATGATATATCGCCCATTAGAAATCTAAACCCGTAATTGTTTAGATATTTTAATATTAGTGGTAAAATAACATAGTTGATTACAAATATGGTTTTCAATTTATGTTATGGAGATATATAATCAAGCTTAAATGAATCACGCTTGTATATTTGTTGGTTAGGATTGGTAGCCTCTCTAGAGATTAATGTTGTTGGTAAATTGAATCCTAAGATCATGTCTAGGGTTGTTTATTGACAAGAGAAATAGTCAAATAGCGTCTCTTGATTATCGAGAAAGTAAGGAAACATAGGTTATTAAATCGTATCAATGACCATAGCCAATTTGGTGAAACAATAAAGGATGTTATTTTTTGCATCAATGATCGATTCTCTGAATCAATTCTGATATTATACCTTGGGCTTGATATTCGACTAATATTGATCTTCTCTTTAATTTTCATTCTAGAAAAATTGCTTTAATTTAATTTGTTTTAATTCACAACAATCCAAAACCCCCCTCTCTTTTATTGTCCTAATTTTTGAAGAATTAAATCTAATCAATCTCCGTGGATACGATCTTGCTCACCCTTGCTGCATTTTATATTTCAAGACAGCAAGCATTTATTATTTGTTGGATTCGACACCCATCAATTTTTTGCCGCAATTGCTGGGGATTGGTGTCAAATAGATTTAATTTTTCTTTCTTTATTTATTGTTTTATTCTTTTTATGCCTCATTTTTCTCGTACAAGTGAATTGCAATACGACCCTGAAATTGAGAAGACAGCTCGAGGATTGAGAAATGAAGATAAGTTGCGTAGCAAACAAGAATATTCATCTGATTTAACACTAAACCTGGCTGATTCATCGGTTGATTCATCTACTGATTCATCTAGCGATTCTGAAACAAAGCAAGCAATGGCCAATGAAGAAAGAATTATGAGGAAATTGGTTGCACCAAATGTGAATCAACAACCACTCTGTATTTAATACCCTGCTTTTAAGGTAGACTTTGAACTAAAATTTTACTTGATCCACTTGCTCCCTAAATTCCATGGTTTTGAGAATGAAGACCCCCCATGAGCACTTAAAGGAATTTCATGTGGTGTGTTCAAGCATGAAACCACAAGGAGTGACCGATGAACAAATCAAATTGGAGCTTTTCCATTCTCATTAGCCGAGAGAGCGAAGGATTGGCTATTTTATTTACCTCCAGGCTCTATAACCACATGGATAGGAATGGTCAGATTTTTCCTTGATAAGTTTTTCCCAACTTCACGGGCCACAAACATCAGAAGGGAAATATTTGGAATCAAACAGAAAGATACAGAAATCCTTCATGAATATTGGGAAAGATTCAAACAACTGTGTGCAAACTGTCCTCAACATGGGATTTTTGAACAACTACTCATTCAATACTTCTATGAGGGATTGTTACCCATGGAGAGGAAGATGATGGATGCCGCTAGCGGAGGTGCTATAGTGAACAAAACAAGTACTATAGCTAGAGATTTGATCTCGATCATGGCTGCCAACTCACAACAATTTACATCCAGACAAGACATCCCTTTGAGAAGGTTGAATGAGGTAAATGTATCCTCCCTTGAAAACCAAATAGCTAAGTTAACCTCTCTTTTTCAACAAATGGCTGTAGGAAATATGCAGGAGGTTAACGCTTATGGAATTTATGCTACTATTGGCCATCCAACTGATATGTGTCCTACACTTCAAGAAAATTCTTTTGAGCAGGCTAATGTAGTTGAAAGATTTCCAGGCCTACCACAAAGGAAATATGATCCTTATTCAAACACTTACAACCCAGGATGGAGGAATCATCCTAACTTTAGTTATGGGGTAGGATCACAATTCCAGCAATTCCAGCCCAGACAACATGTTTTTCCACCACAGCAACCTTCTTCAAGTTTAGATGTATCTCTAGAAGAAATTGTTAAATCACCTGCAACTAACACACAACAATTTCAACGGGAGACTAGGACGGGCATCAAGAACTTGGAGAATCAAGTGAGTCGATTAGCATCAACTATAAACATATTGGACTCTCATGGTAAATTGCCTTTACAAACTATTGTTAATCCAAAACAAAATGCTAGTGCGATTACAATGAGGAGTGGGAAAGAATTGAAAGAACCTAGCAAGATGAAGTAAGGCAACTCAGGAGAAGAAGCTGAAAATGAGGCTATCTTTCAACCTCAAACCGACCAGTCTGAAAGCCTTAATAGAGACAAACCAAAAAGTTTGGTGACAAACCCTCATTTTCCTACAAGATTGAATAAATCCAAGAAAGAAAAAGAGGAGAAGGAAATCTTGGAGACCTTTCATAAAATTGAGGTAAATATTCCCTTACTTGATGCAATTAAACAGGTGCCTTAATATGCTAAATTTCTCAAGGAATTATGCACCAACAAGAGGAAGTTGAAAGGTAATGAAAAGGTGAGCATGGGAGAGAATGTTTCAGCCATCCTTCAAAGGAAATTACCTACCAAATGCAAAGAGGTTTGTTCAATATTCCTTGTAAAGTAGGCAATGTTAGGATTGAGAAAGCAATGATAGATCTAGGAGCTTCGATAAATTTCATGCCTCTTTCTGTTTATTCGTCATTGAATAATGGTCCATTGAAAGAAATAGGTGTGATTCTTCAACTTGCTGATAGGTCTAATGTGTATCATGAAGGAGTCTTAGAGGATGTTCTAGTGCAAGTTAATCAATTAGTTTTTCCTGCTGATTTTTATGTACTTAATATGGAAGAAGATAACTCATCTGATGCTATACCAATCATATTAGGAAAGCCATTCTTGAAAACATCTAGGACAAAGATTGATGTGCATGGTGGTACACTCACAATGTAGTTTGATGGTGAAATTATTAAATTTAATATCTATGATGCCATGAGATATCCTAGTGATGTATCCCATATTTATGTGTTGGATGTTATTAACACTTTAGCAGAATTTCTTTGATCTTATTGATGATGATAAATTGAAAGTTGCACTTAGCAGGAGTCTCACTCTTGGAGGACTGGAGAAAGTTATAAAGAAGTTTGTGTTGGATTCTGACTTGCAAGATGCAATTCACGAACTAGAGTCACTTAAACCTATAAGGTGTAATGTATCTCAAATTAAATTGTCTCTTTCTCACACAAAACTTCTTCCTTTTATTATGTAGGCACCGAAATTGGAATTGAAACCCCTACCAGATCATCTGAAGTATGTGTTCTTAGGAGAAGGAGAAACTTTCCAACAATTATCTCCAAAACACTCTCTACCTTAGAGGAAGAAAAATTACTTCGGGTGCTTACAGAGTATAAAGCGGCTATTGGATGGACAATAGCTGACATCAAGGGGTTGAGTCCTTCCACATGCATCCATAGGATATTACTGGAAAAAGGTTGTAAACCTTCTAGGGAATCCCAACGAAGACTGAACCCACCCATGATGGAAGTGGTAAAGAAAGAAATCTTGAAACTTCTAGACGCAGGTATGATCTATCCAATTTCAGATAGTAAATGGGTAAGTTCGATTCAGGTTGTCCCAAAGAAAACAGGTATAACAGAGGTTAGAAATTTTGAAGTTGAAATGGTACCTACTCGAGTTGAAAATGGTTGGCGGGTGTGTATAGATTATAGGAAGTTAAATAAAGCAACTAGAAAAGATCACTTCCCCCCCCATCCCCCATCCCTCCCAATTTATAGATCAAATGCTTGAACATTTAGTCGGTCGTACTCATTATTGTTGTCTTGATGGTTATTCAGGTTTTCATCAAATTCTAGTTGCACCTGAAGATCAGGAAAAAAACCACATTCACATGTCCTTGGCACCTTTGCATATCAACGAATGCCATTCGGACTTTGCAATGCCCCTGCTATGTTCCAGAGGTGTATGGTTAGTATATTTTTAGATTACGTGGAAAACATCATAGAGGTATTCATGGATGATTTTACAGTCTACATCGATTCTTTTGATGCATTATTAAGTAACCTCCAAAAAGTGCTTAGAAGATGCATAGAAACAAACCTAGTCTTGAATTATGAGAAGTGTCATTTTATGGTTGATCAAGGCATTATTCTGGGCCATATTGTATCCTCCAGGGGTATTGAAGTTGCTAAATCTAAGATGTAAATTATTAAATCTTTGCCTTACCCCCCCACAAATGTGTGGCGAATTCGCTCTTTTCTTGGACATGCAAGATTTTATCGGCGCTTTATCAAAGATTTTTCCAAGATCACTTAGCCCATGTGTAAATTATTGCAAAAAATTGTGGTATTTGAATTTGATGAGGCATGTAAAGGTGCATTCGATAAATTGAAAGATATGCTCGCTTCAACACCAGTTATCCAGCCGTCGAATTGGAGCCTTCCATTTGAAATCATGCGTGATGCGAGTAATCATGAAGTAGGTAATGTGCTTGGACAAAGAGTTGGAAGGGCCCATCATGCCATTTTTTATGCCCCCAGGACACTTGACAGTACACAACGCAACTATTCAACTACTGAAAAAAAAAATTTAGTTGTTGTTTTTGCTTTAGAAAAATTTCGTCCATATTTGCTTGGCACTAAAGTAATTATTTATTCTGATCATACAACTCTGAAGTACTTGTTTTCGAAGAAGGAGGCGAAACCTAAACTTATTCAGTGGATTCTTTTGCTACATGAGTTTGACTTAGAGATACGTGATAAAAAGGGTGCATAAAATTTGATCGCTAATCATCTCAGTAGATTAATCACAAGTGAGGAACCATCACCATTGAAGGACAATTTTCCAGATGAGTATCTTTTTTCCATTCAAGAGACAATCCCCTGGTACGCTGATATAGTTAATTATTTGGTTACTAAAATACTACCAAATGATTTGTCTAGAGCTCAAAAAGACAGAATAAAAAGTGATGCTAAATATCATGTGTGGGATGATCCTTACTTGTGGAAACATTGTTCTGAACAAATTATTCGCAAGTGTGTGCCCCAACAAGGAATTCCTTCAATTTTAAAATTTTGTCATGCTTGTGGGGGCCATTTTGGTCCTAAGAGAACAACCCGTAAAGTATTTGAGTGTGGATTGTTTTGGCCTACTTTGTTTCGTGACTCATACATGTTTTGCAAGTCTTGTGAACAATGTCAGAAAACTGGAACCATAGGGCATAGAGATCAAATGCCACTTACCCCTATTCTTGTTTGTGAAATATTTGATGTGTGGGGTATTGACTTCATGGGCCATTTTCCTTCTTCTTATAATAATGTTTACATTATTCTTGTTGTGGATTATGTTTCAAAGTGGGTGGAAGCAAAGACTACTCGGACTGATGATGCTAAAGTGGTTGTAGATTTTGTCAAATCACATATCTTTGTTAGGTTCAGGACATCAAAGACTATCATCAGTGATCACGGGACTCACATTTGCAATAGAGTGGTGGAAGGTTTATTAAAGAAATACAATGTTACTCACCGTATCTCTACTACTTATCACCCACAAACAAATGGACAAGCTGAGGTATCCAACAGGGAAATTAAATCCATACTTGAAAAGACCGTCAACCCGAACAGGAAGGATTGGAGTCTAAGGCTTGATGATGCACTTAGGGCATATCAAACTGCCTACAAAACTCGTATAGGTATGTCTCTTTATCGCTTGGTAATTGGAAAACCATATCACCTTCCAGTAGAGCTAGAACACAGGGCATATTGGGTTGTCAAGCATTGTAATATGAGAATGGATGAGTCGGGTAACCAAAGGAAATTACAACTGCAAGAGTTGGAGGAGATCCGCACTGATGCCTATGAGAATCCGAAGATCTACAAAGAAAAGACAAAGGCCTTCCATGATTAAATGATTTCCAGAAAAAAAAAATCTATTGGTCAAAAAGCTTTACTTTATCATTCTAAATTAAAACTATTTCCTGGTAAGTTACGTTCTAGATAGATAGGACATTTCCTTGTTACTAATGTGTTTCCTCATGGTGCAGTCGAAATTCAAAGCTTGGATACCGGTACAACTTTTAAAGTCAATGGGCATCGCTTGAAACCTTTTTACGAAGGTTTTCAAGTGTATAATGTTGATCAAGTTAGTTTGAAATGCCCAAGTTACATCGATTGAGAAATAGCAACGTCTAGCCGAAGACGTTAAAAAAAATGCTCTTTTGGGAGGCAACCTAAATTTTTCTTTTGTAGTAGCAATCAATTTTATCTTTATTTCATTATTCTTATTATTTTTTATGACCTTTTTAATTCGTGAAGGTGTAATTGATCATGTTACGTTTGTTAAGTCATGGGCGAGCTTGTAAAAGAATCAATGAAAACAAAATAAGGCGTGCCCGCGCCTTATTCACAGTGATCCTCGGGTTTGAGAGACAAGAGAACCAAAAAAATAAATAAATAAAAATAATAATAATAAATAAAAATTCAGAAAAGGGAGAGTAAAAACGGACACACCCAAAATCCCCAAAAGTGGTAATTGGGTCAAATAGCCTCTTCAATAATATAATTTGGGATTTTAGCCTTTGACCAAAAAAACATATTTAAAATAAATAGTTTAAATTATAATTTATAAACTACCTCATATACCCTTATTCAACAAAACTAAATGAGTAGAAACGTTAACCATACGTTTAAAACGATCAGATGCCGTTTTGAGTCACATGTCTCGATTTCACTCAAAAATTAGTTTTATCATAGTTTGAAACATCTTAATAGATTTGTACGTGTTAAATTAACTAATTTATTGAGTATCTTATGTGGACACGAGGGAATATAAAGTGAAACGAATACATTTTTTGTTAAAACGGGGTATCTATTTCACTCTGAAACTAGTAAAACAGTGTTTGAAACATCATACATGACTCGTACACATTGAACGACTACACGTGCTATATTTTTGGATACTGTACTTGCTACTTAGTTTTTCTTTATTGTCAAGTGCAATGCAGTTTACTACCATAGAGTAACTCACTATAGTTTGAATAAATGTATTAATGGACGTAGCTAGGATTTCAATTTTGGGGAGCGAAAATACTGGGGGTGGAGGGGGCAGAGCCCCCGAAATTTTTTTAATTAAGAGGATTGAAAACAATGATTTTGAGTACCAAAATAGGTCAGTTAGATTGACTGACCAAAAAGACAATCAGTTTATCGATACAAAAATAATATGTCCATCATGTATTTAACACTATACAAATTGAAAACATGAATGTTAGATGGACATCAAAAAGACAAAAAGTAAAATGTCTATCTATATAACAAATGGTAGAGATAACTTGGACATCTGAAATTAGTCATTCCGTAAGGGTTTTTAATTAGGTCGGCTTGGGAATTGAATTTTAATTAGTTGGGTCTGGGAATTGGGAACTTAGCTTTTAAATTGGATTTGAGTCATTTATTTATTCAAGTAACTATTGGATCTTTTGTTTAGGTGTAAGATTTTTGTATGGTTGAATTTTAAATGGTAAGTTATTGGGTCAATATTTATTAGTGGAAAAAAAATTCAAAATTTTGCGGGGGCGATTCAATTTTTTTAGGGGGGGTGAAACTGAAAAATACATTACAAATTAACTAGGAATAGTGGACCAGCGGACAATGTTGGGGGGCGGTCGCCCCTTGCCCCTAGCTCCATCATTGAATGTATCGACCGCAACATCGAAATAGAGCTAAAACTCTCATTCCTAAACTTTCATGTGGTTACGGGCATTAATGAACCGAAACGAATACTAAATGAGTAGAAACATCAGCCATACTTTTAAAATGACTAGATTTCATTTTGGGTCATGGGGTATCGATTCACTCCGAAATTAGTAAAAGATGCTTTGAAAATCATACATGACTCGTACACATTGAACGACTACACGTGCTACGTTTTCGAAACCACACTTGCTACTTACGTTTTTCTTTATTGCCAAGTATAGTGTAGTTTCCTACCAGATTATGGAGTGACTCATTATAGTTTGAAAAAATGTTTCGACCACAACGTCAAAATATAGATAAAACTTTCATCCTTAAACATTCATGTGGTTATAGACGTGAATGAATCGAAACGAATACTAAATGAGTAAAAACGTTAGACATGTGTTTAAAACGACCATATGCCATTTTGGTTTGCACAAACAGTGATGCTGTTATAGTTACCAAAAATCATATAAAAATAGATATCAAAATTTATAAAAAATCATCACAATTTCAAGATTAAATTCAACAATTAACATCCATCCATAACAAACATGAATGAATAGAACTGAACACTAAATGAGTAAAAACGTCAACCATACATTTAAAACAATCAGATTCCATTTTAGGTTGCAGGGTGCAATTTCATTCAAAAACTAGCCGATCGTAGTTTGAAACATCTTAGAAGATTTGTACATGTTGAATTAACTAATTTGTTGAGAATATAATGAAATTTGTATTACTGACCTTTATTCGTAGTGAAGTAGAGTGTAAGTTACTTACAGAACAATATTGTTGGTCACCATCGGATGAACTTTGTATCTAACTCGCCGTTCATATATGATAAAAACTTGAATTTGTTAATTTTTATATAAATATAAGTGAATATAAAGTGAAATGAACACAAAATTAGTTGAAATGACAACTAGCCATTTACAATGTCAGCATGTCATTTTGGGTCACAGAGTCTCAATTTCACTTTAAAATTGTTCGATCATATTTTTGAACATCTTAAAAGACATATAAATTAAATAAACATTGAATATCTTATCTATAATTGAAACATAATGAAATTTAGGATATTTACATTCATTCATATGAAGAATAGTATAGTTTACTCATGGAACGATGTTGTTGAATTGAAGCGGACATTAAATGAGTAGAAATGTCAACCATACGTTTAAAATGATCATATGTCGTTTTGGGTCACGATGTCTCGATTTCACCCAAAAACTAGTGGATCATATTTTGAAATATCTTTATATACTTGTACATGTTGAATTAACTACTTTATTGAGTATCTTACGGGCGTGAATGAACCGAAACAAATACTAAATGAGTAAAAACGACAGTCATACGATTAAAACGTACATGCGCCATTTTAAGTATCCAAAACAGCAATCAGTTGAATCAGTTGAACTAAACACTAAATTCGTAGAAACGTCAGCTATGCGTTTAAAATGACACCATGCTGTTTTGGGTCACAAGGTCTCGACTTGGGGGGGCTGAATGAACGAAAGTGATGTGAATTGAACACTGAATTAGAAAAATGGCAATCATACGATTAAAACGTCCATGCGACATTTTAGGTATCTAAAATAAAGAATCAAATTTGAACTGAACACTAAATTCGTAGAAACGTCATCTATGCGTTTAAAACGACAACATGTCGTTTTGGGTCACAAGATCACAACATGTTGTATTAACTAATTTATAGAGTATCTTATGTGGATACGAAGGAATATAAAGTGAAACGAATACAAAATTTGTCAAAACGGTATTTAGTCGTTTAAAAAGGCATGTTGAATAATTACATGTTTTCTCTTTTGCCCTATACCCTAAAATCTAACCTCAATACCCTAAAACCTAAACTCTAAACGACAACCCTCCATTTAAAATGATCAAATGCCATTTTGGGTCAGGAGGTATCGATTTCACTCCAAAACTAGTAAAACGGTATTTGAAATATCATACATGTCTTGTACACATTGAACAACTACACGTGCTATGTTTTGACTATCACACTTGCTACGAACACGAAATTAGCAAAAATGATATACATACATTTAAAATAACTACATGTCGTTTTGGGTCACGGGTTCTCGATTTTTTCTTCGAAACTAGTAAAAAACAATATTTCAAACATCATAGATAAGTTGTACAAATTGAACGATTGCATGTGTTATGTTTTGTATACCATACTTGTTACATTTTTCTTGGTGGTCATATGTAGTATAATTTACAATCGGACGTATGATGTGACTCACTATAGTTTGAACTTTGTGTGGACTATGACGTCTAAACTAGTTAAAACTTTTGTTCTTACACGTTCATGTGAAAACAAGCTCATGTGAAAACGAGCGAGAATGAAGTGAAATGAACACAAAATTAGCAAAAATGATATACATACGTTTAAAATGACTACATATCATTTTGGGTCACGAGCTCTCGATTTTTCTTCGAAACTAGTAAAAATAATGTTTGGAACATCATAGACAAGTTGTACATATTGAACGATTGCACATGCTATATTTTATATACATTTTCCTTGGTTGTCAAGTGTAGTGTAATCTCCAATCGGACGTATGATGTGACTCACTATAGTTTGAACTTTTTGTGGACTGTGATGTCTAAATCTAGTTAAAACTTTCATTCTTACACTTTCATATGAAAAACGAGCGAGAATGGAGTGAAACGAACATGAAATTAACAACAATGATATACGTACGTGTAAAATGACTACATGCCATTTTGGGTCACGGATTCTCGATGTTTCTTCGAAATTAGTAAAAACAATGTTTAGAATATCATAGATAAGTTATATATATTGAACGATTGCACATGCTATGTTTTCTATACCATACTTGTTTTATTTACTTTATTTCTTAGTTGAGTCTAAAAAAACTTACTCACGGAACAATGGTGTTGGTTATTATCGGGTGAACTTTATGCCGATAAACGGGTCCAAACATAATGAAAACTTCTATTCGTTCATTTTCATGTGCATACAAGTGAAAATAAAGTAAAGCGAATACGAAATTAATTGAAACGACACCTAATCGTTTAAAATGGCAGCATGTCATTTTAAATTATAGGGTCTCGATTTCACTCCAAAATGAGTCGATCAAATATTAGAACATCATGTAAGATTTATACAAGTTAAACAATCTAATTTATTGAGTATCTTATCTCATAATTGAAATTTAAATTATTTACTTTTTAACGACATCATGTTGTTCTACATGGCGGAACCTTGATTTCACTACAAAACAAGTCGACCAGACTTGGAAAACTTCCACTCTTTCATTTTAATGTGCATACGAGTGAATAAAGTGAAATTGATACGAAATTAGTTGAAACGACACATAATCATCTAAAACGGCTGCATGTCATTTTAGATACATTTAAAATGTCGTCAAACCGTTTATAAATACAGCACGCCGTTTTGGATTAGAGACTCTCAATTTCACTCAAAATATTGTTAAAACTTGTTTTTATTAATTTTTATGTGGATACGAGGAAACATAAATTGATACGAACATAAAATTAGTTAAAACGGCATTCAGTCGTTTAAAACGACAGTATGCCATTTTGCTGTTAGTTTTAAATTGTGTATGAAAAGTAGAATGAAAGTGGGGATTTATGTTTGGGGGATTTGGTAAATTTTTGTTTTAAATTGGATATTTTAGATATTTCAAATGAAGGGTGTTTAAGACTTTTAACATATAATGAAATACACTAAAGGCTAGTTAATCAAAAAGTATTGAGATAGGCTATTTTACCAAAGATTATTGTTGACCGGTCCTTTTAAGCAAATCCCCCATCTCAAAATCCCTAATCTCAGTATTCCTCTTTCCCTCTCTCCTCTCGTTCGCCACCAAGCACCGTCGCCTTTTCCTTTTTGCTTCCTCAACCGCCACAAACCACTCACTGGAACCCATGGGAAGACAAAAGGGAACCTCCAACACCCCTATCAACACCAGGAGGTCCACTCAACCGAACCCAAGTGCAAGGACCCGAACCAACACCGTGGCTAGCACTTTGCCCGCACGAAAAAAGGGCTCGAATTGGTAAGGGAATGCATATTATTCCACCTTCTAAGTCTGATTTGAATGGACACTTGCAATTTACAAAAAAAAAAAAAAAAAGGACAAGGACAGGTATAAGAAAATTTGTGGTAAGCCTATCACCCCTTGTAGTACATTCATAAACAGACTATGGCTGCTTTACATATTGAGACGAACGTGCTTGAATTAATTGACAATGTAGGATGGCAAACTTATTTTTCAATTCAATGTCCGGCCACTATATTGAACTTGTCAGGGAGTTTTACACTACTTTTGAATTTAAGAAACCTGCAGAATTCACGCTTAGTAGCCCAAAGGTAGTTCAATTTAGACTTATCGGGAAAGAGTTCAAGTTTTCAATTACTGAATTTAATGCTGCTTTTGGGTTTATCAATGAGGAATATGCTGTAACCGATGAGTATTTGAATAGTCCTTGTGATTACAGTGAAAATTTTGAACCGGTTAGTTTATATAAAGCACCGTCTACTTATAATTACTATGATTCGAGTAAATGTAAAGATTCATATCTTCGTGATCCTGCTTTGAAATACATTCATAGGTTTCTTGCATTTACCTTTTCGGGTAGGAAAGATTCTGCTGCGGTTTTGGCCAAATCTGAATTTTATTTCCTATGGTGTATGCAAAAGATGATCAAGGTGAATCTTGGATATTGGTTAGCCTCCCAGTTTGCCAATGTTATGACCAACCAACGTCCTTTAATTTTGGGTTCTTTGATTACTCATTTGGTTGTGCATGAAAATTTAATTGATCCTAATGACAATGATCTTCATATTGCTTGTGAGATAGACAATGTGTTTAGTTTGGAAGGAAGCAGGTGTGTACTATTTCCATGAACCAGGACCTATTGCATCTCGACCAACACGCACAATTCCGAAAACCGTAAGTAATGAACGGTCATTTGTTCCTTATCGACCTTCAAGCTCCACAACACCTTCCAAAGGGCTGTATGATGATCGGTTTGAAAAGCTCGAGCTTCAACTTGCAAGGATGGAAAAGAATATGACAGCCCTTCTTTGCTCACATGGAATTCACTCCACCTTTACCACCACCTAGCACCTAAATATCTCCAGAGGAGTCCTCTATTTTTTTATTTTTATAGTTTTTTTTTTTAATTTTGTTACATTGTGGACAATGTCCGGCCTAAGTATGGGGGAGGGTTCTTGCTATAATTTTTCCTTGAATTTGAATCCTGCTTTCATTTTGTTTTAGTTCAACTTTAATTTTAGTTTTAATTCTGGTATCGATTTGAGAGACATTGAGGAATTAGTTGAATTCTTGTTTATTGCGTTGTGATTAATTGCTCTTGATGGTTGCTTGAATGAAGAATGTGTGGGATTTGATGCACACTAACCCCATGTTGTGAGCTTTTGGGCCTCTAAGCATTTACATTACATCATGCTCCGCCTCTTCGATTGTGTGATTGTCGTGCATAGTTGATTTCGTCTAGAACTTGCTTTGTTATGCATGTCGAGATGTCCCTTTGGTAATTG
Source organism: Fraxinus americana (assembly GCA_035079005.1). Lineage (NCBI taxonomy): Eukaryota > Viridiplantae > Streptophyta > Magnoliopsida > Lamiales > Oleaceae > Fraxinus > Fraxinus americana. The sequence continues at coordinate 126,296 of JAVHZT010000140.1, read as the reverse complement.
GATGCATTAAATAAGTAAGGGCATTTAAGTGAAGCCAAATTTAGCTATCTTAAAAAGCTTACCTTGAATTTACCCTAGAGATATCCTATTTATGTTGCTAATCTTCCGTTCTTTTGAACCTTGCATTGAAGAAATATATAGGCTTGTTCACATGAAGCTTAAAGTTTAACTTGTTCTTGGAGAACATGCCGTTTAACTTATTCTTGGTAAGATTGAAAGATATCGAGAATCAAGGATTCATTTTGCGAGTCTCATTGTCTTTTTGAGATGAGAAGTATGAAAGAAACGTTGGGGATAAAGTATTGAAGTTGCAGTCTATATTGATTCTTAAAAAAAAAAAAAGAGTTTCTTGTCCAAATTTGACGCATTAATGAATTAGAAAATCTTACACAATAATTTTTTTTCATTAAAATTTGAAGAGAGAGAGAAAAAAACTGTTTTTATCGTTTTTTTATCTGTCCAGTTCTAAATTAGTTTCTTGATTTAATTAAAACGTTTTGTAAAATATCATAGAAGATTTGAAGGTTGGAATCATCAATTTCTTGAAATTTAAAGCTAGAAATTTGTGAACTAAAACACTAAAAGTTCTCTATTCAGATATAGTCAAAAATTGATCATCGAATTTTGGTTAAAACTTGAATCCTTTATTTTTAGTATAATATACATGTGAACATCTAGACGATATTATATTTTTGAATTAATTCTTTTTAAAAAAATTCTGGATAATTCTTATTTTTCATTCCATTATGAAATGCCTATGAGTAGCTGAGCTAAAGGAGTCGTGAGTCTCAACTGGGTATCCTGTACATTGGGCAAAAAATTTGTATAGTACGTGTAGTATTTCGCAATGTTTGGAGACGACCCCGACTTTAATTTTTCATTCTACATAACCAGACTCTGCAAATAACCCTCTCACTAAAATCATTTAATTTCTTGACATTCAAGCCAAAAATTCTTAAATACAAAACACTACACACATTCACGGGTAGGTGCTCAACCATTGAGCGAAAACTCTTTGACTTTTGTATATTAATTTTATTTGACAATATTAATAATGTAAATGACGTTTTCAAAGTATGAAAACACGTAGGCTAAAATTGTAGTAATGCATTGACTTACATTGATGTTATGTTATTTTTTCTAAAACAAAAAAATTGCATTCTAATTCTTTACCTCACAATAGAAATTGTCCGACTCCGCCACCGAAGCCAACCAAACATGCCAGTAAAGAACACACGTGGGGAGACGGAACTTAGCTTTAACATATTGTATAGTTTTATTATAAAACTTTTATACAGTACACACATACAATACAAGTATTGTTTACCATACAAGAGTCCTAGTAGGACTACAAGATTACAACAAAATTATAACAAATCCTTATCAGTACATAGCACACCATTAATGAGTAAATTTATATCCTTGTAGCAGGATATGAACAAAAACGACCATAAGCAAAGCAAACCCGAACAGAAAGATGTGGTCGTAGGTGTCCTTGTTTGGAACATGGGATGAGTGAGGCGGAAGATCCTGTTCATATTCCATGTACTCTGTAAGCTGCTGCTCGTAGTGATGGTGGTGGTGAAGATCTGGACCATTTCCCTCCCTCTCGAGGGGTTCCATTTGACTTGAATTTGAAATTTTGGTCCCGAATGTATCATGTTTGGATCCATTCAATGGTGTATAAGTGGTGGTTGTCTTCCTGCATTAGTTTCACGACTAGGTAGGCAAAATAAGCTAATATTCAGGGCATGACTAGTATTGCATTACTGATAGTACAACTCTGCACATTGTAATAGAGACAAGTCCTTAAATGATTTTTTTCTTTAATCTTGTCCATAGTTACCTAGGTTAATGTACCAATGGTACTCAGAGGAATTTCAGATGAAGATTTTGCGAGGACAGAAAATACCTTATCTTAGTGCAAAGGACAATTTTTCTGCCTTAGGACGATGATGCAGAACGAAGACAAATTTTATGAACTAAAAACCCAAATAAGCCTTGTTCTCGATAATTTGAGATTTAGTAAGTTACTTGTTTTTCACCACTTTGTTCGATCTACAACTGTGTGTAATGAAAAATCCAATGAAACTAAATCGGAAAAACTTTAACAAAGATGTTATATCATTATTCTACTTACATATAGAAGGTTTTAGTGGGCAAACGAAGTTATGATCTGCTCTCAAACAATTATTAAGGATGATACTCTAAAGAACTGGATGAGAATTGGCAATTGATGTTGATATTTCTATTTTCTTACTCTTCTCAATTTCAATTTGTTAAAATTTCCCAGAGTACATTTCTCGAATAATAGTTTGTCAACAAGTGAAATCATAGAACATAGAAATGTATATATATATATATATATATATATATATATATATATATATTTTTTTTTTTTTTTTTTTTTTTTTTTTTTTTTTTATTTTTTTTTTTTTTTTATTTCACTACTGAAAGTGAAAAATGTTACCTCTCTGATGACGCCGCTTTTTTGCTCCGAATCGAAGCATCAGTATCGTTATCCAGGTCCAAACCTTTTTCCTTCCTACAGTTTGCATTCGATGTATTTTGACAAGAATTCGTTACTTACAAGAAGAGAGGCAATGGAAGAGCACTTAAAAGAAGCAGGAATAATGAAAGAAAATCATAATATGATCCATATCTGAATAAATAACGTCGACAAAAAGAAAAACAAAAACAAAATGAGTACCTCTTGGATGGATTCACTTCTGAGTGCTTCACAGAATGTTCATTCTCAGTTTGAGGACTTTCTTCCTTCCTGATGTTTATTTTGTCAAAAAATAATTCAGTAAACTTATATAGCTTGTAACATCTACAGGCTTGGATACGTCATTACACCAAAAATCTGCATCCTCTGTAATTTATACTTTCGTTACAATCAACTCAGTCCGTCCGACTCTGTTAACTAATTCTGAACACAAATCATTAATTGAGACATCAGTGTTTCCTGTTTGTCAGGCCAAGAACTTTTGACAAAGTTTGACAATTCCCATAAGTTTTTACCCAAAACGAAAATTATCACGTGGAAGATTGGGGAAAAGTATATACCTCAGTGGTGACCTGTTTGAATTAACTATGGCCTCAGGGACCACGGCTGCATCACCGCACATGTTATGCGCTCTATATAGAAGGCAAGCATCAATAGCATAGAGATGCAAGACAACAGTACCAAGAACAGAGTATCAACACTGTTACACTAATATAGTGAAAAAGAACAACTTCCCAATTGTTGACAAACATTATATAGTGAAAGTTAAATTCATATCAAATACCTCATATGTTGCATACCCATTGGAAATACTCGAAGTGAATCCGCAATTGGAACATATTTTCTTCTACTCCAAATTATATTCCTTCCCAACATAAATCCAATATTCCAACTGTAAATCGAAAAAACCATTTAATAATTACGATAAAAACAGATAATAAGTCAACTAAATAACAGAAGAATTAAATATAAAAGCGCACAAACAGAATGAAAAATAAAACAAAAGTGTGTCAAGCTTGGTCTACTCTGAATTTAAAGATTGTATTTAAAGATCCTTCTAAATCTAGAACCAGCATTAGCAAGTTAAAGGTTAAAATTCCATATTGTTTATATTTGAAAATATTAATCAATAAATTATCAACTCACAGAACCCAAGACTCATAAAAAGAACCTGAGACGGAGAACTATGTCAATATTTTTTTCCCTGATTCCTTCAGCGATGAATATGAGTTTTCCTCCTTCGTTGATCTCAAATTTGAACAAAATCTGCACATATTGGAAGAAGTTTACAGGTTCCAGTGTCATTCCCGTCAACTTCTGGTCGATCAGAACCTTAATCAACCAGCTTCTTGATCCCCGACGGCGACAAGTGTTGAGGATTTCTGACAAATTAACAAGCCGCCGTCCGTGGGGCCGCAGGCTACGAATCGGACAACTGCCTTCTTCAACTGAAAAACCAATGGCATAGCCAGTCTCATTCAGAAGTCGCGTGACAAGCGGAAGAGCGGATTCCATTGATTACTGAAGAATTTTATCGAAAAAAACTCCAGAGCATTTGTACAGCATCATTTTCACCACAAAAGAAAGGGTTCTTACGAAAACAAGACAAATTTAAACATTCTTAATGAGATTCGACAAACAAAATGAAGGGAAGGAGAGGGTAGCGATTAAGACGGTGATGATGAAATAGAGCAAAAGAGTAAGGAGAATATAGAAAATCAAGCAAAAAAGCTGGAGCAAAGGAGCGAGGAGAGTATAGAAAATCAGGCAAAGAAAGCTGGTTTTGCTGAGGAACTTTTGTAGTAAATTTGGAGACGGAAAATAAATTGGTAAAATACTCAACCTGAGTCTTGCTAGGCAACCAGGCCGTCCCTGACAGCCTCTCACAATAGGTGTGAAGATTTTTTTTGTCTTGTTTAATTTATATGGGTCCCACATGTGAGGAGGAAATGGTGATAGATGGCTCGACTATTTTTCCACAATGGTCTTTGACCAAATTTATAATTAAGAGTCGGCTCGCTTCATTACGTTAAAAGTCGACAAGTCGAGCTAAGCTCGAATGTCAAAGACTAATGAAGCCAAACTCAACAAGTAAAGCTAGTAGGGTTTGCGAGCCGCCACATTGGGTCGGCTTGTAAGGCTTGTCCGTTTTCCTTATTTTCATATTTGATCACGTTAGTTTTTTCAATCTAATATTTACTATATATGTATGTGTGTATATATATATATATATATATATATATAAGATGTCATTAATAATTCTCCACGATGGTTATTGAGGTAAGAGCTACTTGATATGCTCCCCACGTGGAGCACCATATGATATGCCACCTACTACTATAAATGTTATATATTTATACAATAAATATAATATTTGAAAGAAATAATTAATTCAGATGAAGTGCCCAACTGGTGAAAAGTGTGGTATTTGTGTGGGAGGTCAGGTGTTCGAGCCACGCCTCACGCACTATATTAAAAAGTCTTTGATTGGGCCTTGGGTTCTTGGGCTCTTGGGTTTTGATTGGGCCTTGGGGCCTTGCAAGTCATCATTTGAGAAAACATTCAGGTCCTAGTGTTTCTGCTTTAGAATATGCTAGGGTGATCGGCAGTCTCATGTATCTCATGAACTGTACCAGACCTGATATAGCATATGCCGTCGGTAGACTTAGCAGGTATACTAGTAATCCTAATAGTGAACATTGGGATGCTCTCATTCGAATCTTGAGGTATTTGAGATACACTATAGACTGGGGAATACATTATACTAAATATTCTGTTGTACTTGAGGGATATTGTGATGCTAATTGGATTTCAGATACCAATGAAACTAAATCTACAAGTGGCTATGTTTTTACATTAGCGGGTGGTGCCGTATCTTGGAAATCCACTAAGCAAACCTGTATTGCGAGATCTACTATGGAATCAGAGTTCATAGCATTAGATAAGGCAGGTGAAGAGGCTGAATGGTTAAGGAATTTTCTTATGGATGTTCCTTTGTGGTCCAAACCACTTCCAGCTATCTATGTTCATTGTGACAGTCAAGCAGCTATTGCAAGAGCTCAAAATTCATCCTACAATGGAAAGTCTAGACATATTCGTAGGAGGCACAATACTGTGCGTCAGCTGCTTAAGGATGGGGTTATAGCTATTGACTATGTGAAGTCAAGTGATAATATTGCTGACCCATTAACAAAAGGATTAGCTAGAGAGCTAGTTCAGAAAACATCGAGGGGGATGGGGCTAAAGCCTATTACAAATTAGATCACCTATAATGGAAACCCAACCTTGCGATTGGAGATCCCATGGATAAGGTTCAATGGGATAACAAAGTTATTGGAGTGATCTGTGGGGATACTACATTGGATTTATTTCAAACCCCTCCCTATGATGAGTAGTACAAACTGTATTGATTAGAGGATGAGCTAATGCTCTTAATGCTTTCTATAGCTGATATTCAGTGGGGTGTTTAAATACAGTGCATCCTTGATAGAAGCACCTATTTGAGTGTGGAAGTGGGGCCGTTTCCTATGAGAATTAATGCTAATTCTCTAGAGCACTCAAAGAAACCGGGAAAGTTCACGGCCGAAATGAACACAACCGTGAGAACTCAATGATTGTTTTAGAAGTCATGTGTGTATTCTATTGTCTCAGTTTGCAAATCATAATTGTGGAGTTCAAGACATAGTTCACTCTACAGTTAGCAAACTCGATAGAATATACAAAGCTAAGGTTCAAGTCGATAGACACCTAAACCTGCGTGATTTCTACCGTACTCCAGAATAGTATTTTTATTTATCTTATTTCTTTCATGTGGGGGATTGTTATATATTTATACAATAAATATAATATTTGAAAGAAATAATTAATTAAGATGAAGTGCCCAACTGGTGAAAAGTGTGGAATTTGTGTGGGAGGTCAGGTGTTCGAGCCACGCCTCACGCACTATATTAAAAAGTCTTTGATTGGGCTTTAGGTTCTTGGGCTCTTGGGCTTTGATTGGGCCTTGGGGCCTTGCAAGTCATCATTTGAGAAAACATTCAGGTCCTAGTGTTTCTGCTCTTGGGCTAGTGTTTCTGCTCTTGGGCTTTATTGATTCTAATAAAATAATTATTTTTTTTTAATCATTTTCAGAAATACCCATTACCATTGGCCATTACATCTGCAACTTAATACTAGATCATGGTGGAAGAAGTTACATCTCTTTTTGCCTATATAAACAGACTTTTGGGTATTAGAAAATAACAAGAAAAACGAGATTATATATTTCTATACAGAAAAAATATTGTTCTTAGTTTTACATATTTCTGGAGTACACTTGAGAGTTCTGAAAACCTTTTGTGATTGCTGCACAATTGGTTTATTTGATCGTTGTATCCTGGAGATGATTGTCCACAGAGGTCCCAGCAGCTATCGACGGGCAATTTCGCTTTAGGACATCGTGCTGTCACGAGACTCGATCTTTTGATAAGTTTTTCTGCACTTTACTGTTATTTTATCCAACAATAAAGAAGTCAACTCCCATGGGGCCGCCTACCACCATGAGGCCCTCTACATTCACATAGACTGTCTACCACTACGAGGTCGTCGACCCCTATGAGACCCTCTACGTTCACATAGGTCGTCTACCACTCTGAGGTCATCGACCACCATGGGGCCCTCTACATTCACATAGGCCGTCTATCACTATGAGGCCGTCAACCCCCATGAGGCCCTCTACGTTCACATAGGTCGCCTACCACTATGAGGCCAATGCTACACTTAACTATACAAATGACGATGACTTGGACGAAAATCACCCAACAGCGAACGTAGGTACAACCAACCACTTGAAGAGTGGGGGGTCACTTTACCAGAACGTGGGGAAAGTGTGGAGGTTTATGTGGGACATGTGGAACCAGCAACCACCGAACGCGTAGCAACAGGTGCCTATAAATACCTCCAAGGTGAGAAAGGTAGCTTCTTCTTGAAATCCGAACTATTTGAATTTCCATATTCACTTTGCTTACTTCCTAAAAACCGACTACTGATTCTCACGCCGGAGGTACAATGGGGGAAAAGTCCCGACCTCATTTTGCAGGTAGCGTACACTAATCGGAGTGCTCGAAACACCGCACCCGTTAAGGTGAGCATGAAGGATAATCTCGCAACTATTTCAATATATACCAAAAATATGTTTAATAGAAAGAAAAATTAGAAAGCTCACAAGCCAACTCGACTCAACTTGTCACTAATAGGGTTCATGGGTCGAGTTGAGTAAGGCACATTGGTCATCGAACTAAATCAAGTATGCCCCCAGTTCGACTAGATCTATAGTCAATCCTAAACTACATAGAGTGGAGAGTCGTGTGTTGTTCCATTGTAAGAATATTATAATGATAGGAGTAATGAGACTCAAGAAATGTGTGAAAAATAAATAGAAGTAGTTTGTGAATATGCGATTAAAATTAAAAATGAATTTTGATTGAAAATTATAAGTAATGTAAAAATATCATAATCTCCCTTGTACCATTCTTTATAATTTTTTTTTTAAAATAATCATTTCACATCACATCTTTGTTTCCTACACCGTATTTTAATTGCAATGAAGGTCTCCAATATTCACTAATTGTTGCATCCTCAACTTTTTTTTTTTTTCGTAATATTCTTATTTTTAGCCTCTGTTTGATGGAGAATAAATTCAGATTTTAAGTAGATTTGAGAAAAGTTAATAAAATGTGTGGTTGCGAAAAGGTGTGGGTCTCATGTAATATGTAGTTAAATTAATAATTGACTTTGATTTGTATTAAAATTCATATTATAATCACTATTAAACAAGGGCTTAATCTTTCATTAGTTAGTATATCTTAGTGTAAAAAAACGTTGAGAGCATAAAAATGCTTATTTGCAAAAGTTCAACATGACTTTAGATTTTAATTAAAAAAGAATTTGCTAAATTACGTTAAGTTTTAATAATTTGTTTTTTGATCAATTCTTTCTAAGGTAATTGGCACAAAACGTCCACACTTTTGACATGTATTGTGGAAATCGTCTCTACCTTTCACTTCTCGACATTTATGCCCTTAACTTCTACATTTCGTGTACTGAAGGTCATTTTCACCATATTTTGACGATTTTACCCTCCATTCAATTAATAAAAAAAAAAAAAACAATTGAACAAATTGCAACTATTAACCCAAACTTTTTAAAAAGAGCAAATAACCCACCATACTTCACATTTTTCCCAAAACTCGTCCTCATCGAAAATTGCCAATTTCGACTACCATACCACCGACAAAACCACCGGATTTTTACACCACCAACACCTCCTCATCCCCTACACAATTCTATACCAACAAGCAACCAAAACACGTTAACAATCGATTGAAATTTATGTTCAAAAAACCATTCTCACACACAATTTTACCTCCAAACCAACTAAAGCCGTCCCCGCCGTCGCCTCCACTGCACCACCACCACCGTACAATCGCCTGGATGAGGGCTATCGTCTGTTGGTGGTGCGCGACCATGGGCGTCGCCGGAGATGGATTTTCCAGCAGAAAAGGGGTGTGCAACATTTGATTTGGGGCTGAATTTTCTGCTTCTTCCTGTTGATTTGTGGCTGGTAGTTGGTTGGAGATTGTAGAGGAGAATGAGGCGAGGCTGATGGTGGTTGGATCCGATGGTTTTGGCTGCCGAAAAGTGGTGAATCGTGGCTCCAAAGTGGCGGTTGAGTTTAGTGCCAGAAAGTGTTTCATTTATGAAATTAGGGGCAGTTTTGTAGTAAATTAATTTGATGGGAAGAAGGTGAAGTTTGTGACCATTTGTGAAATTCACCATTTGGGAAGAAGGTGAAGTTTCGTGGGTTACTTGTACGTTTTAAAAAGTTTGGACCAATAGTTGCAATTTGTTCTATTGTTTTTCCTTTTTTTTTGTTTCAATTGAATAGAGGGTAAAAATCATCAAAATATGGTGAAAAGGACCTTTGGCGTACGAAATGTTGAAGGTAAGGGTATAAATGTTAAGAAATGAAAGATAAGAACGATTTCCACAATACATGTCAAAGGTAGGGACGTTTGTGCCAATTACCCATTCTTTCTATTTGCAATCCTATTGAAACACACCATGAAGTAACATATTTTTTATATTCCTTTTTTTTCTCTTATGAAATAATAAACGATTTTCTACAAATTTAATTATATTTTCTTCAATTATATTTTTATTTTTAGGATACTCGTTACATTTACATTGTGCTAAATTCAGAAAACTGAATAACGTTTATCCTAATACCGAAGTTTTGAATTCTCTGTCTTTTACTTTATATTATAGAATCATGTAAAAATCAAACATTAATTTTAATTGCACATTCTTTAATAGTATTCACTTATTATTTATACATTTTATTGAATCGAGTACTCAAATTTCACTATAATTCTAATATATATATTTTTTATCCGAACGAGCTAGATTAAAACGTATCATTTGAGCACAAAGAGGAAAAATGAGCTTTATGCTAAACGTAATTTTTTATCTACATTGAAACGACACAGAGAAAATTCCAAATAATTAAATAGAAAGAAGAAATAAGACTCAAGCATCCCAAGGAGGGCCCAAACTTCAAATCAATGACGACACCCATGACGACGCCCAAAACGTGTGCTTGTTTGGCTAAACTTGAAAATTTTATTTTTCATTTGCGAAAAGTCCAAATAATTATATTGAAGCAATTGACGGTCGTTGAAAACCCAAAATCACGCGAAAAAATACGTGAAATTTACCCCCACCAAGTTATTCGAAGATCAAATGAAGCTTTTTGCTGAATGATTCTAAACAACGACTACAAGTTGATTGTTGAAGACGTATCTTTTCAGTGATCACATTGATAGTCGTTGGTAAACCCAAAACACGAGAAAAAATACGCAAGATTTACTTGCCCAATTATTCAGCAATCAACCAAAGTTTGGTTGCTGAAACTAGTGGTGGCAATCGAGCCGAGCGGCTCGTCGGCTCGGCCGCTCGGCTCGTACTGTAGCGATCCACGAGCCGAGCGGACCCGTCAAGAGACGAGCCCGAGCTCGAGCCGAGCGGACCCGTCAATAGACGAGCCGAGCTCGGCTCGGCTCGTCAAGACACGAGCGCTCGTGGGGCACGAGCCCACGAGCCGAGCTCGTGGGCTCGTGAAAAACATTTAAAAAAAAAAAAAACTAAGAAAAACTAAAAAAAAAAAAAAAAATTTGACGAGCCACGAGCCGAGCCGAGCCGGCTCGGCTCGTGGCTCGTCAATCACGAGCTCGTGGGCCGAGCCGAGCTCGCCCACAAGCAAATGAGCCGAGCAGAAGCTCGGCTCGTTTGTAACGAGCCACGAGCTCGGCTCGTAGGGCAACGAGCCGAGCTCGTGGGGCAATGGGCCGAGCCGGCTCGGCTCGGCCCATTGCCACCACTAGCTGAAACATACTAAGGTGGTCGTTGAAGCTACCTCTTACGCGAGAAAGGTGCGATTTTTTTTCCATCCTGATCTTTAGGGACCAACCGAATGTATAGTCATTGACGCGTTGAATACTATCAAGTTTTGATTGCAATAGAGTAAAAAAATTAGTTTCATCTCAACGAACCAAAACCTTTATCAACCAATCTTTTGTTGGTGATAATATCTTGTATCAACCACTTTTGATTGATTAATAAATCTTTGGTCGGTGAAATCCATTTTTTTAATTGATTATTAAATTTCAAAAGTTTGAACAAGAAAATGTCTAATGTTTCATATAAAATTCATATTTTAGGTGCCATTCAGTGTAATGTCCAATATTCACCTGAATAATTTTACGAAACAGAATTCCAGATAAGAAGTTTGGTGGTAGATTTTGAATCGTTGTGGTCTTTTGTGCTCGAAAGAAGCTTAACAATGACAAGGTGCAATGGTCATCCCTACCCATTTAAAATTTTATTTTTTGTTCTGTACAGTATTATTCAGCGCCACGATCACGAGATACAACACGTCAACATCCATGTCAATGTGTGTTCATCATTTTACAGCTTGTTGAAAATCAAGCAAAGAAAGCTGGTTTTTCTGAGGAACTTTTGTTGTAAATTTAGAGATGGAAACTTCGAAAATGCATCAATTTCCAATGACATGGTGAAAATGTCTTCTATTTGATCTTGGGACTTTACAAATTTCAATTCCACATATTGTTTGTCAACACAATTGATAAGTGTAACACTTATTTGGGCCGTTAAATATGGATTAATATCATTCAATTTAAAGTTTATTTCCTGTCACGTCATGCTCTTTCTCACTAAATATTACTTATCAACTATCTCATACGCTTGAGAGATTTCACCCAATAAGCTTTTGGCATTGCCTTCAACAAAAAAATACTTAATGTCAATGTACTTCCTTCGAACAAAATGATACTTTGACTTGTCCTCAACAAATATTTTGATTATTGTTGAAGAAGCCTGTTCAAGGTGGAGATTGTTAGAATTCGGATGTGACCTAAATTCCTTTGTTGAAGTATTTGAAGTATTGAAAAATTCTAATTAAAATGCATGTCAAGGAGAATTCAAGTTTGGAATGCTATTAAAGTTCTATATCAGGTTAAAGTTCTAATTTGAAAGCTCATTGGGAGTTGAAAATTGGTATTGGACTTGAAGAATAGTTCGGGTTGGAGAAAACAACTTGGAGCAAAAAAAAAAAAAATTCAGGCAGATTGTGCCCGCGCCACCTGTTCTGTTCCTTTTTTTTAGCATTTTCTTCTCCTATTTCATTTTGGACTCTATTTTTTGGCATCCTACTTTATTAAGAATTCTACTAAGAGGGTTTGGACGTCCCCTATATGTTTCCTATAAATATTAAAATTTTCTATACAATTTTATGTGTGAAAAAATAAATTATTAGAATTATAGAATCTATTGTAATTTTCTCTCTTCTTCATTATTATTAAGTCAATAAAATTTCTTAATTCATCTGCCATATTTTTTTTTATTGTCCTTTTGTCTGATCAAATACTTTTTTATAGTGTTATATAACTTCAACATCTCAATTCGGTGATTGATTTCATAACAAGTGGTATCAGAGCTATTCTGATATCTTGTTCGTTTTGCAACAACTTAGATTTTAACAAAGAAAGAATTTACTAAAATTACGTTAAGTTTTAATAATTTGTATTTTGATCAATTCGTTCTATTTGCAATCCTATTGAAACATACCTGAAGTAATATATTTTTTATATTATTTTTATCTTATTAAATAATAAACGTTTTTGTGCATGCTTAATTATATTTTTATTATGCTCGCTGCATTTACATTGTGCTAAATTCAGAAAACTGAATGACTTTTATTTTAGTACCGATTCGAAGTTTTGAATTCTTTGTCTTTTCTTACTTAAAATTTTGGATCATTTTTTAATAGGTAATTTAGATTTCATGCTTGTTTGGATACATTATAAAATCATGTAAAAATCGAACATTAATTTTAACTATACATTCATTACTAATATTTCACTTATTTTTCACACATTTTATGAGATTCAGTACTCAATTTCATTATAATTCTAATATTATTATTATTTTTTTTTATCAAAACAAGCTAGATTGGAAAGTACCATTTGTGCCAAAGAAGAAAAATGAGCTTTATTTAAGCTAAAAGTAATTTTTTATCTACATTAAAAAGACACAAAGAAAAGTCCAAATAAATAAATAGAAAGAAGAAATCAGACTCAAGCATCCTATGAGGGCTCAAACTTCAAATCAATGACAACACCCATGTTGTCATCTTTTCCATTAGTGTAATTGAAGCAAAATGTCGCTACATTTGGTGATTTTTGCGAAAAACGTCCATACCTTTATTTTTTTTTGCGCAAAACGTCTTTCAGTCCACAAACTGTTAGAATTCACCATTAAATCAAAAAAAAATTGGTTTTTTATTTTCCACAGGTAAGGGTAAAACCGTTAAACCACCATAACTTCACAATGATTCACTTCTATCCCGCTTTCTTCTTCAAATGTTAAGCTTAAACTAAAAAGTACAAGTAATATGAAAATTAATTTGGATGATCTTGTAAAAAATAAGAAAAAATGACGGAAATCACTATGTTTCTGGTTGAACTTCATCATGACTGACGTAAATCTAAAAATAAAAATAAAAATTCGAATGGTATATGAATAGTTTGACTGTGGTCGATAAAATGAAGATGTTCATCCCCATTTCGTGCTTACGAAGGACGTAAATAAGGGATACATTGAGGAGAACGATTAAAATGTGCTTCTGTGAATGGAGGTTTCGAATAAGAATAGAGAAAATGATGAACATAAACGGGTCTTCTTCCCAATTTAGCATGAAATTGTCTTTGCAAGAAACATCCCTACCTCACTTTGTCTTTGCGAGAAACATTCCTATCTTTACATTATATTGGTGTAAAACATTCCTACCTTTACATTGTCTTTGCGTAAAAAATCCTCACCTTTGTTAAAAATTGTGCAAAACTTCCATGCCGGATACAACCCACAGACCCTGTTTATAAGACCTGCAACTCACTATTCCTAACACCCATTTCGAACACAGCAAAACTAATAATCAACAACCAAGCTCAATAACCAAACCTAGCAATTAAAATACTCAACAATCAACCTTAATAACCTAAACTCAGCAACAAAATAGCTAGGAGCATATAATATTGCAGTCAATGAAGCAAAAACCAGTACACTTTCTGCCCAGTTCAAAAAATCAACAAAACATATACAATTCAGCAAATCCTACAGCAATTACTATTGTTGTGAATGAACCTTAACCGTATACAATTCATGTGCAGTGATTCATTGAACAAAAAACTAATTTTTTTAAAAAAGATAAAACCAGTAGCATAATCATATTAATTTCGTGCTGGTGGTGGTGCCCCTTTGCAGGTGTCCTCGTGCACCACATTTCTTGCATGTCATTATCAGCCCAGTTTTTTTCTTTGGAGCTAATGTAGCTGTAGCTGACTGACTATAACTTGAAGAAGTCTTTCTAGACCTCTTTGACTGACTAGATGTCACTTCATTTGGCTCTTTCCTTCTATTTTTTTGCCTCCCAGCCTTTTTTGTGTAAACTAGTGGATCAAGAGGATTGAGACCTGGGTTAGGCCATGAGTCCGAGCCTGTGATGGGGGAGATGATGGAGTATAAGTAATGAGGTATGCCTCATTCTTGTAGATTCCATCTACATACTCCATTACATTAAGGCCCCTCGATGCAACTGAGGTAATGACATGGCAACAGGAATTCCAGACCAATGCCAAGCACGACATGTGTATGTTTTTGCCCTTAGGTCCACAACATTTAGTACAGTGCTTGCGGTGTGTCGAACTTGAAACCTTTCATTTCCTGCATATTCAGCCCACTCCATCCTTGCAAGTCCACTGTTCTTGTCTAGAATTTTCCGAATTCTAGGCCTATTGATGCTATCCACCGATTAGAGGACTCTCTACATGCAACAATCATTTGAATCTCCTCTACCATTGTTAAAAATGGGCTCCTCTCTTGCGCTGACAATTGTACTATTAAATGATTCGCATAAGTTGTTTAGAAGCATGTCACATTTATTCCCTTCTCTGAAATGGGATTTACTCCAATGAGATGCCGGTTTTGATTCAAGCCATTCGTATGCAGCCTGGTCCAAGTCCAACATTAGCTGCATGTGTTGAAGCCACTGTAACACAGTTGTCGCTCTGGCTGTATCCTACATACAATTCTTCAAAGACAATCCCTTGTGTGAAGCACTGAAATTGTTGTATAAATGTCTAACACATGTTCCGTGTTCCCCATTCTCAAACAAGGTCTCAATTGCATTAACTAACCCCTTTTGTTTATTAGAAATAAATGTCAATTGCTCACTGACGTGCATGTGCAAATCATCCTTGAACAACCCCAGAAACCATCTCCAGTTATCCCCATTATTATCGTCCACACCAACTGCAAATAACAACTATCCACCGTGCTATTTCTTCAGAAAGCAACCATCTAACCCTAATAACTTTCTACAGCCCCTAAGAAAACTTTCCTTCAAAGCTCCTAGACAAATGTACAGTCATTTGAATTCACATGCATACCCTTCACCAAAGTAGTTGTTCCAATATTTGTCCTCTTCAACTCCTCGCAATAATCCTATAAAATTCTATAGTGCTCAAACACACTACCTCAAATATTTTCATGTGCCCTCTCCTTGGTTCTATACACTTGCTAAGCTGATATGTCACCCAAACCATCTCATTTTACCCTCTCTATTAATATACTAACTGATATTTTTGGTGCAAACCTCCAATCAGATAAATACCTATTGGCCAGATATGTAGTGCTCACTCAGAAGTTCCTAGACACCATCAGGCATGTATGTTCTTCGACTAAAGTTTTAATCATGAAGCTTGTCTTCTTATGCTCCTTTGTGGCATATAACAACCATGGGCAATCCCCTTTACATATGGCTCTCTGACTGATGGCGTCATCCTTCTTATATTTGATCTCTCGATTTTTACGAATCGAATGTTTAGTGATTTCAGCCTTCAAGATGGCCTTGGACTCAAATACCAAGCCTGCATAACATAAAAAAATTATTAGGACTTTCGTATCAATAAAAATAAAAATAAGTAGTAAAGAAAATCTTCAACTAACCTATTCCAAACACTAGATCCTCCATATCTGTACTAACGTTGAAAACATCACTAAAATCCCCGCTTGTACCTTCATCCTCTTTACTCTGAATGCTTCTTAAATCATAGGAGTCTCTATAGTCGGTATCAGAATCCCTAACCTGTTGTGCATCAGCTGTACCAAATCCGAAATCAAAATTAACCCGTTGATTCCCTGATTGACCAGTAACTACATGCTCATGCTTCATCTCGTAATCAGATTCCACCAACCCTTCAACTTCCTCTCCCCACTTTGTTCTTCAGTGACATCTTCAATCACAACTTCATCTGCATTTGCACTTTCGTCATGACTCCAACGTCATGTCATTGCCAACAGCACGTAAGAATTTCATCAAATTCTCTTTCTTGTACCATGCAGCCTGGAAATAATCAATGAAAAGTACAAACCCCCTTCATACACCAAATTTTTTGGCTTTGCATAAAAATTGCCGTCATGATGAACTTCAACAGTGAAGTATGGAGAATTACCATCTGCATGTAAACGGTAAGAAATTCAAAAACAAAAATCCAGTAAGAATTTGACGCAAATACACAAGTCATGAACATTTTTCAGAAACAACCGAAACCCCCAATTTCACACACAACTCATAAATTGAATCAGCTTAAAAAATTGGGTGAATGCACGTCATTTTTTGGGTTGAATGCACGTAGAAATTTGGTAGATTAAAGAACATAACGTAAATAGGTGGATTATCTTCGGGGGCCCTCAAAATCGGAGGAAGCATGTTTAGTGCAAGATTTCTGCTTCGAGTATATACCTGCATAACGGTGATAAATCATTAGAAAACTAAATGAAAACATTCAATCAAGCCAAAAATCGAAAGATTTTTCAGAAATCATAAAAACTCATTTTCGGATTTTTATTACAATCGCTCGCGTCTCACTGGGGGCTTCAACAAATTGTGGATGGTGAACGACGAGGCGGGCAACGGAGAGGAGAAGACAATGAACGGAATATGAAGAGATGGGTTAGGCGTGAGATGGAGAAACCATATTCATCTCCCTTCTAAGTACTTGAGTTTTGCGTAATGAAGCCTTTAGAAGTGAATCACTGTGAAGTTATGGTGGTTGGACGGTTTTACCCTTACATGTGGAAAATAAAAAACTAGTTTTTTTTTTTTATTTAATAGTGAATTCTAATGGTTTGTGGACGGAACGACATTTTGTGCAAGAAAAGGTAAAGGTAGGGATTTTCTACACCAAGAAATCAAAGGTATGAACGTTTTCCACAAAAATGCCAAAGGTAGGGACGTTTTGCACCAATTACCCTTTCCATTATTCCCATTTCAACGCTAGTCAGGTGACTGGTGCCAAACGTGTGCGTTTTTGGCCAAGCTAGAAAATTTTATTTATAAATAAATAAGAAATTTTTATTTTTATTTTTTATTTGTGAAATTCCAAATATTATATTCAAACATTTGATGGTCTCTGATAAATCCAAAATCACGCGAGAAAACATGCGGAATTTAACTAGCAAAATTATTCAGCGACGAAATGAAGCTGACTGATGAATCATACTAAACATCGACTATGGGCTGGTTGATGAAGGCCTCTCTTTTTAGCGACCACATTTGATCGTAGCTGGTAAATCCAAAACCACACGAAAAAAATACTCGTAATTTACTTGCCAAGTTATTCAGCAACCAACCAAAGCTTGGTTGCCGAAACATACTAAATAGCGGTCATAAGTGTCTTATGCCAATCAGTTTTGATTAATCGTTTCATTTTGGTCAGTGAAGCTAAAAATATTTTTAGTGAGCATGCTGTTGCTTCTTCTATAATTTTACAAAAAAATAATTGCTGATAAGAAGTTTGATGGTAGATTTTGTCAAAATGTTGACATCGACAATCCCACATGTTGACATCGACAATCCCAAAGTGAAAAGAACTTGGAGTCTTTTTAAAACATTAATTAGTTTCGTGAGCCCAAAAATTGTTCTAGAACCGTGGAAACAGGAATGCCTTGTCTTTGTTGGTGTGACATTTTCCCTTACGTTCTCTCGATTCAGAATCGGCAAAAAGTATCTTATTTCGATACAATCTTTAAAATTTTTTATTATCTATATGGGTCTTGCAAGAAGATTCCTGCTCAATCATATCTGAAATATGGTGATATCGAATTTGTTAGTCTCGTTGACCATATTCTAATTCTCACGAACTAATTATCTTTCACTAAACCTCCATTTGACAAATTTATAAAAGATTTATAAAGATGAAATGTATAAATAATAAAGGGTAATTTAAATTTTTTTTTTTACTTTAATTAAATATATAAATTATTTACAGCATGTTTGATAAAAATTTTCATTTTCTACAGTAAATCAATTCTCATTTTCAACCATATATTCTTCAATAAAATAATATTTTCCATCACATCAATACTTTTTTCTTCTTTTTCAACCACACATTTCCCATCATATCACTATTCAAAAATCAATTCTTCCCCCAAAAATCTCTACCAAACACACTCTTATAAATTTGTACTCAAGGGGAGGCCATGTAAGAATGCAACTTTTCAATTGTTAAATTTGACCAAACTTAATAATGAAGATTTGTTTGTTTATATTATATCTTAACTTATTTGCTGACTTTATCATAGTTCGAATCAGAGCAATTTTCAACAATGGGTGGCGCTTGCCTAAATGATCAATTTATGGCCCCTGATTTTAAAATTACAAATTTCTGCTTCAAACTTTGTCGGTAGTTAACAATATAAAAAAATAATTAAAGATTACGAACGATTTCTAAGTTAGCAATACTACAAATATCTATACTTTAATAAATTTTAATTTATCAAAAAATATTTTTTTAATAAATAAATAAAATTATAAAAACTAAATACTAAGCACAAATTATGTCAAGAACAAAATGAAAGTTAAAATAATAACTTATAAGTTGATAATATTATAAAGAAATAGAAAAAAAAAAAAGATATTTTTATTTATTATCTTATAAAAATAAAAAATTTAAAAAATAGAATTTTGTGAATGACGCCAACATAAGCTGCCAATGCCATGATGAAAACACTGTAGATGATTATCGATAACATTATTACGACATTGACGCCGAGAATAACTGGCGAATGTGTGTTGGTGATCACCAATGATATTACTTTTGATAATTTCGTATGAATCACCAATATATATTGTCCAAAAGGTGGACAAGACTAGATTAACTATTCGAAGTTGGATAGTGCATCTCTAATTTTGGGAGATGATGAATAAGTCGCTCGAGTAAGATATTCACATAATAATGGCATGTATCTAGATGCTATGATAAATGATAGGGCTATGCTAGAATACCAGAAGAATTCTGCCAGAAGTCTACCAGATACTCACAAAGCCTTTAAATAATATAAAATTGATTTCTATAAAAGTACTATCTTACCCTTTCTATCTTTATTTGCAAACTTTACCCTTTATCTTATAATTCTTTTATTTGGGTCCTAAATTCTTAAAGTTAATCCTGGGATTTTTAGCTTTTAATATCTTTTCTTTCTCCTTGATTAATTAATCAGGATCAATATGTAATTTCTTTAATCTTTCAAATTGTTCTAAATATTTTCTATATTTTGATAATTTTTCAAAAGTTCTAGGTTGGTCTTTTTCAGTTATATATCCAAAAACTATTCCTTCTGAAACTTCTTCTCCTATGTCTTTGTATTTTCCAATAACATCTTCAATTTTCTTTATTTCTTTGCTAATTTCTACAGGATCAAATCCTATATTATGTTTACAAGCGTAATCTATTTCAGAATATATTTCTTTAAGCTTTTCTTGTCCAATAGGAACTATATCTTCAGATTTTTCTACTATACTTAATAAAAATGAAATATCTTTACCATCCAAATATAACCTAAGACAGTCATCATTAGATGTAGATGTTTGTGAGGTGTTCATGAAGATTAATAATAATCAAAGCATAAGCATATAAAAGCATGTAAATGACTTACAGTAATCAATGGAAATAAACAGGTTTTCCCTCCAGTATGTTCTTATAGTAGCTTTGCATGTATTCAATCATTCTTCTTGAATCAGATGAACATTTAAGATGTTTTTTTTTTTTTGAAATCATTTGGGTCCACAACTGCTTCCGCAAAAGGCTTTTCAATTAAGGTTGCATTTCTCACTCTAGAGAACTAGCCGTGTTGCCACAGACGCTATCTCACAGTATCCAGAGTCTCTGTTTTCACCTCTATTCAAACTCTTTTCAGAACAATTTCTTACTTAGAACAAGATTTTTAAAGATAACTCACACACAAGGTGCTACAAATTTTTGTTAGAAATCTGCCCTTTTCCCCTAAAACATATATCAAAGACGGGTACTTTGGCATGGCTAACATCCATTCAAAAACAATGTTTTGAAAATCTCTTAAAATCTTTATTTGTACTGCCGAGGAATCATGAGAAACTTAACGAAATCCTTTCATAGAAACTTTGTTAAACCATAATAAACTTCATCTTTATATTCATAAGACTGAAATAATACATGCTTGCTTACTATATTTACATACATTTGGTACTCACCTTATGAAGTTTAGAACTCTATAAGTGATTACCTTATTACAAGCTTTCCTATCTTCAAAGCTTATCTAATTTATTCTTCTGAATACAAGTGGTGTATACAGATATTAGAGAGAGATCTGAGATGCTAGGGATTCGAGAGATGGAAGATGCCTCTAGTCTTTGGACCTCCTCCTCTTATATAGAGGGTTCTTCTTCAAGTGGTTAGGAATCTTATCTTTTACAGCTGTCTTGCATTATTTCTTGTCTGCCATCTTCTTTTGTTGGGGAGTGGTGCTGTCCTCCTTTTTAGCTGGTAAGTAGGTGGAGAGTTATTATCATACCCACTTTTCTTTATCTTCAACAGCAACTTCGTGTTTTTTCTTCAATAGATGGTAGAATATCATTATCTCAACCACTATCTTTTGTCTTTGAGTGACCACAGTTTTTCTTTAATAAAGAAACTTTATTAAAGTAATGATAAAGGGTCACTATCTTTTATCAATTATTTCTCCATTCTTGATTCAAAGAATTCTGCAGGGAATTCTTCATCATCGAGTGAGACTTGGCTCATATCTTCTACTACACAATGTACACAATGGTGATCACTGTAATCCCAAAGTAATTTGCATAGTTCTTTCTCCATCTTCTCAGATCCACTAACTTGATTAGAGATTATTTTGGATAATAAATGATCAAGATAACAAATATCTTCCTCTTTTGTCTCTATTCTGGCATTAGAGTAGATTATATGTTCCTCAGATGGGTAAACCCATATCTTTTCCTTCTCAGTGATTAACTGAGTTAGGTGTTCAAATATTTCTTTGTATCATTTGGCTCTTCTATATGGCATCATGTTAATGATATCTTGATAACCATTTTTAACAACCTTTTGACTGGTTGGTAAATAATGTTGATTTGTGAGCCCTAATTTGATAACATGGAATGCTGGCTGCATATTTTGAAGTTCTGGATCCCATTCCATTGTTGCAGAGTAGAATCTGATGTATATGTTTGTAGTTTTGACAACTTCAGTATACCTTTTAATGGCCTTCTTGACGTCGGCTGGAAGTTGAGCTATCTCCTTGAGATCTTTGCTAGGATATATACAGAGTATATTTCCTAATTCAAAACAGTTTTTCACCCAGTTGGCTGGAGCTTCTGGATAAAAATTTATTTTGTTGTATCTTCCATAGTGGAGAGTCTTCATCCACTTTCCCACTTCAAGATACCAATCGGATAGTATATTGAAAACAAAAATAAAGAAAATTATTTCTTCATAGTTATCCTTTTTGGATATCTTTGTCACATGACATATCTTGACAATTTCTTTTGGATCAATTTTTTCAATATCTAGCTTAGGTAAAGTATGGCTCTGTGAAGAGCTACCTTTGCTATTTTTGATATCTTGGATACTAGTAATAGGTTCAAATTTTCCCTGTGAGGGGGTTCCTATTACCTTCTTTGCTTTCCCTTTATCCTCGGGTAGAGCGCTGGTATTCACAAGTCCCTGTGAAGGGATACTAGACTTGATACAAGTTACTTCTGCCTCAAGGGCTATATTTTTGTCTCGAAGACTATCTTGTATATTTTGAATTTGAGCTTCCAAATAGGAAACCTTTATTTCAAGTATTTGGACTTTCGTCCTTAGTCGATCTAGCTCCATCCCTGCTTAGATAATCAGGAAGAAAGTTAGCCTTTCCTTTTATATGCTCAATATCAAACTTGAAGTAAGAAAACCAAATTTGAATTCTA
This sequence comes from Fraxinus americana, assembly GCA_035079005.1. Classification (NCBI taxonomy): domain Eukaryota; kingdom Viridiplantae; phylum Streptophyta; class Magnoliopsida; order Lamiales; family Oleaceae; genus Fraxinus; species Fraxinus americana. The sequence goes on along the minus strand of JAVHZT010000140.1, from coordinate 103,872 downwards.
ATAATATATCTATTGGCAATAGATGGATCAACATTATTTTTCAAAAATGCTTTAACTTGAGTATTATCAGTTCTAATTAAGAACTTTTTTGGTAATAGATAATCTTCATATTTCTGCACTCCTCGCTTCTGACAAAGAATGAGTTCTTTTCTATTCATTTCATACCTTGTTTCAACTTCTTTGAATGTTCCTGATGTATAACCTGCAAGTATTTCAGGACAAGAACAATCCTTTGTACATTTATATTCTTTGTGATTCTTTTTTACCTTTAATACTGCACCCCAGTAATTATCTGATGCATCAGTTTCAAGAATAAAGAAATCTTCTTCTTGTGGAATTACAAGTTTGGGCAAAACTCTTAATTCCTCTTTTACTTTTCTTATATTTTCACAATCTTATTCTTCCCAAGACCACATTACATTCTTTCTTAATTTTGGGAGAAAATAATTTTTTAATTTGGCACAATTTTTAATAAATCCTTCAGCATAATTTAATATACCTAGGAAGCTTTGTAACTGTTTTTTATCTCTGATTTCTTCAGGAAATTCTTGAAGTTTTTCACCAATATGAGATTGCAATTGCAATTCTCCTTCTTTAATAAGTAATCCTAAGAATTCTATTTCTGTTTTGGCTATCTCTGCTTTCTTTTGAGAAAGTGTGATACCATGTTTTTTCATAATATAACAAAATTTCTCAAGATGTTCAATATGTTCATTTATATTATTTGAATGAATAAGTAAATCATCAACATAAGCAATACAGAAGTGAGTAATTGGTTTGATTACCTCATCCATTCTTCTCTGAAATATTTGTGGTGCATTTTTCAACCCAAATGGCATTACATTCCATTCATATTGTCCTAAAGGACTGGGAGTACTAAATGCAGTCAATGGTTTACTTTCTTCTGTAAGCATGATTTGCCAAAAACCTGACTTACAATCAAATTTTGAAAATATTTTCTTGTTTTGTACTTGTTTAATAAGAGTGTCCTTATTAGGCAAGTAATATCCATCAAATTTTGTAACTTCATTTAACTTCTTATAGTTTATTACCATTCTAGCTTTTCCTCTTTTTATCTCACTATGTTTTCTTACCATAAAGGCTGGACTACTGTGTGGGCTTTTACTAGACCTAATCAATTTAGCTTCTAGTAATTCTTTTATCTGATCCTTAAATTCCTTTTGATCTTCCACACTATATTTCATTGGTTTGACTCTAACTATAGTGTCTGGATTGATTAATTCTATTTTTGCTTTTACTTTATCTGTGTTCCATTTTTCTAATGGATTTTCAGAATATGTTTCAGAAATTTCTTTTTTCAATTTTTCTATTTTATTTTCTGTTGTCATTTTCAAAATCAGAATCGGTTTAGTTTTTTCTGTATTCCAACATCCACCACGCTGGGTTGAGGAACTCTGATGATTAATTTGTGTATGTGCTATGCTAACAGCTTTAGTTACTCTTGATGTAAATATCTTATGTGCACAAGGTGTTGTGAACATATATCTATCTACATATTGAGTAAATGGTGCATATTTTAGTAGGAAATTTTGTCCTAATAAAATATCACATCCAATTGTAGAAGACATATATATTGTGTCAACAAATACTTCTCTAAAAGATATTAGAAAAGGTACTTGTGTAGCATATTTACTATATATTACTTTATTTCCTCCTGCTGTCGTAGCAGTGACAATCTTTTTTGAATCATATTTCCAGTATTTATTTGGTAATACATTTGGTAAACATAAACTTATCGTGCTTCCTGTGTCTAGATAAGCATGAAATTTAATTCTACAGTTTCCTTTTATATTGAGTGTAATTTCAATATATGGACTCATGGGATTAGTATTAATTACTCTTTCCATGATAACAATGTTTTCATATTTTCATCTATTCTTGATATGATGATTGGATTATCATCAATTGTTATTTTTAAATATCCTTGACAAATTTTATAGGGACTAAATTTTTCAAGGAAGTTCATTCCTAATAGTATAGGTGAACGTTTGATTCCATATGATTCATCTTTATATAGAATTATTTCTTTTTTATGTTCTTTCTGATCCTCTCCTATAAATATAAGAGGGAACTTAACATATTTTTTAATTTCAAGATTATTTCCCAAATAATCTTTAAATATATAAGGTTCTGTTAATTCAAAATCTAGTAAATGGCTAACGAATTTAGCATTTACATGACTTTGTTCTACTCCAGTATCTATAAGGACAAGAAGATTTTTCTTGTATCCTTCTTGATTAATATATCTTATTTTGATATAGTATTGTGAATTTGTCGGTTCAGCAATACTGAGTTTTTTAACTTGACTTATCTTAAGATCTTGTCTGGAGGGAAATCTTGCGATAAGATCATCTCCTACTAAACTTACACTATTTCTCCTTATCAATTTTCCTTCAGAATTAATTTCTCTTGCTTGCTTATGAAAATCAAGCATTATTTGTTTAGGTATTGTTACTTCATGTTCTTGGTATTTTCTAGGAGGTATATATTGGGCCAATTCCTCAAAATCTTTATGTATGATAATATTATCAGTTATTTTTCTTAAATTGTTATGGTGGCTAGTACTAAAAGCAAATATTGATTTTATGCTTATACTTATAGCCTTACTTTTCTTTAACATTTTTAAGTTTCCAATCCTATAATATAGATTGAAACTTTGGTCAATATTTTCATCAATCAGTGAAACCGCATAATTTGGTTTTACTGTGAATATTATCTTTTGATAGACTAGATTTCCTACAATAGTTCCTAGTAGAGCATCTACAGGATCTTGTAAGATTCTGTTGTCCATACAATATATTTCAATTGGTATATTCATACCTTCTCTAAAGAATCCTTTAACCATTATTTGGATTCCTCCTATCTCAATACATTTTAGTTTACTTCTTACATTTTCTGGAATTTTAGATAACTTTTGTCTTACCCATTCTTTTGTAATTATAGGAATTCTTGCTTTTCCCATAGTATCTTCTATGTTAACAGATATTTCTTTGTAATTCATACTTACAATTGTTTTATTTATTCTTGGTAATATTCCTAAGAATCCTTGGTGGAATACATCTTTTTCTTGTAAATCTAATATTTTCTTTGTTATTCCTTTGTATTTTCTAATATCAAAGGTAATTTCTTGATTTATACCTTCTACTGAGTCTTCAACTTCCTCAATTGTTTCTACCTCTATTTCATGATCTATTTCTTGTATTTCTTGATTCATATATACTATCTCTTCAGAGTCTTCTTCTGAAGATGATGAATCTAATTCATAAATGTTACTGCATTCACTACTTAATTCTTCAAAGTTTTCAATTGGTTCTATGTCACTGTCATTTTGAAATTCTTCATAGGTTCTAAGAGTTTTTATATTTTGTTTATCTTTTTTCTTAGGACATTGAGGAGCAATATGTCCTTCTTCATTGCAAATAAAGCATCTACATTTTTTGATATATTTAGGTTTGGGTTTCTTAGTCCAATCTCTTTTCTTAAAATATTTTTTATGAGGTTTAAAAAATCTTTTCTTAAACTTCTTATATTTTTTGAACTTTCTCTTATATTTCTTATATGGCTTGTACTTCTTCTTGTAACATCCAAATTGTTCAATTTGTCCAATATCTTTATAGCAGCATAGAGAATTTCTTCTCATCTTGTATGCTTTTTTATTTTCTAAGGCTTCTCTACACCATATGCTTATCATTCTCTTTGTAAATTCAATTCTACATCCTAAACTATCTTTATTAATTCCATCCTCTTCTCCAAGAGGTAATAGTTTTTCATATTCTTTTAATAATTTCATTCCCCATGGAAATGGTAACTTCATAAAATAAGACCTTAATATAGGTTTATTTTCTTGATAGTTTCCTTGGTTTAATATATAATATATTTCTTCGAACTTGCATGTGTATCTCTCTAGTTCACACATATCACATATCTTTAAATTTTCCATAGCTATCATTCCTTCATTATATTCTTCTTGTTTTCTAGTTTCTTCATCTATTGTAAATCTATTTCCTAAGAATTCTGTTCTCAGGATTCTTTCTATTCTTTTAAGAATCTCTTGTATATTTTGTTCATTCAAGGCGTTCCTATTATCTATTGCTTCATTTGTATTATCTCCATATTTAATATTCTTTTTATATTTTCTGGTAGCTTTCTCCACCAGTCAGATACAATTCCTCTAAAAGTATGTTCTATAAATCCAAAGGCTGTATATGTTTCCCATTTGTTAAATTGTATAGCTAGGTCTGTACTCTTTATCCATGTTTCAATGGCCTTATTTTTATCTACACAATCTAGATCTAACCATATTCCAGTTGTATGAATTGGTTCATTGTAAGATTTCATTGGGTTTATTTCTTTAATGGATTGTTTTCTTATATTTCCAGTGTATCTTTTCTGTGTTTTCCTATATTGGTTAATACCTTCCTTATTTGGTATAGGTGTACCATAAGGATAATTTTCATACTCTTCATCATTACTGAATTCCGGTTTTATATTTTGACTAGTTGATGGATTAGTATTCATTTTTGTATTTTCTAATTTTTCAGTTAATTCTTCTAACTGTTTTTTATATTCTTCACCAGTAGATTCTAAGAATTTTTGTTCTAATTCTTCTACTTCTGTTATCATGTATTGTTTTATTTCATGATTTTCCCTTTATCTTTTCCTATTATTCTAAAATCTTGGGGTGGATTAATTATAATCCTATCTTTTCCTTCTAGTTTTTTATCTAGAAGAGCATTTCCTATTTGTAAATTATATTCAAGATTTTCTAATCTTTTATGTATATCCTCAAAACTTTCATTTGTACTAATTTTAGGTAGGTAAGGATAACTAGGTTTTTTATGTTTTTCAACCTTTTTCAAAAATTCTTCAATTATATTTTCTTCATCAACTATGTTCATCATTACTTTATAATATTTAGATTCGTAATATTTATCAGATTCATACATTTCTTTACAATAAAATTCTACTTCTTCTTTTTCAAATTCTATCATTATCTTTTGGTATAAATATTCATCTCTTATATTTCCCGATATTAGTTTTTCTAATATTAGTTTTCTTGTTTTTATTGGTAACTCTTTTGTTATAATTAATGTTAATATTTTTAATTTCTTAGGTAGAGGTTCTAACATATAACTTAAACCATCTTTTTCTCTTAGTATATAGTACCAATTATTTTTAATTATTTCAATTTCCATGATCTAACCTGGCTCTGATACCAATTTTAACAGAGTGCGCAGAGTCAGCGGAATAAATTTTGCACTCATAAATATTTTAGGGGCTAATTTGGCGTTTTTATATACTTATGATGGCTTCTAGTTGTAAATTATGGATGGAGGGTATTTTTGGAAATTAATATTTCTGGAAAGTTTCTGTAATTGCTTTTTCTGTACGTATATCTTTTCTCTAAATGATATGTTAATACTAGTGAATTCACGTGCACACGGGCATTGAATTGTCATTGATGGAGAGTTGATGTTGATATATGGCTAATGAGCTCTCTGAAAAGTCAGACAAAGGAGTTGCACTATCATTTGTGGATAACTCTATTTTAACAATGTCATAAAAAAGTGTTGGTCGGAAATATAAATTATTTTTTAAATTGTTCAATGACAATATGCTACGTGACATGTTGTCAACAACATTGTACAACGAGCATGATTGATAATTTTTTAACAGGTTTATTTCGACATGAGCCAATGAAATTCTTAAGAGTTAGTTATTAATTATAAGTTGTTATGCTCATACGGTGGGGAATCTGTTTTGAGAATTGAGTTTGTCGAAGTTTGTCAGAGCTTACTGTTCTTTTGTAAGTATCCTAAACAAAACTGTTCATGCCAGATGTAAAAATGGATCGTTAACCATAACGACGCCGTATTTCCCAATTATATTTTCTTCTTGCTTTCCCCTTTCATTTCCTACTCGAAGCACTCTTTCCAAACTTCAGAAGTCTCTGTTTCACTTTTACAATCGTAAAAATTGTTGCTTAGCCTGTGTTTTACTGTCTCAATAACAGGAGTCTCAAAGCAACTCTCGGGTTTGTCTATTTTCTTTCTTTTAGTTTGGGGTTGAATGTACGATGTTTTCAGTTTATGTTTTTTCCCTCATAGAGAAGTGTTTCTAAAAGCAAAGGTACGCTCTTGTTGCACGTGCATGGAGGCACGCTGTGCCTTCATGCACATGCACGGAGGCACGCTGCTAAGGCAGCGAGAGTGTGCCTCCGTACACGAGAATGGAGGCACGTCGTGCCTCCGATCACCATTGCGCAAACTGCATATCTTTCTTCCTATTCTTTTCCCAACCCCGCAACCTCTCTCTCTCTCTCTCTCTCACACAACCTCTCTCTCTTGTACAAGCTTAGTTTCAAGTAATGAAATCATCAAATCTAATGAACAGATAGCTATTAAAAATCAGCTCATGTCTCCAGAACAATACTTTTCATTATGGCAGTTTGATACAGAGCTAAAACTGAAGGATGGCCAGTACTTGTTCAAGGCATGAAGCAATGTCGAGATCTGTAATCAGTAATTTGGTATTGGATAAAATTGAACAAGCAAAGCAATAGTAATTGCGTAGTGTATGAATAATAGAACTGAGTTTGGTTGACTTTCTCTCAATTGTTCTATCGTCTTTAACTTGTTTAGATATGGAAGTTAGGGAATTAGTTGTGAGGGAATATTCGTTATGTTTTTTATCTGATTACCATCTCCATCTCCAGAAGATTTGAGGGAATAATATTTTTTATATGTAGTTGTTTATCTTATGGATACTACAAGTTGTGAACTACCAAAAAAATGACGCAGAGAAATTTCTGTTGGAGGAAGAGAAACTCAAAATTCAAGCCGTCGAGAGTTATACGCCCAATCAAAAGAGTTGCGGAGTCTACAACTACAAGAAGTGGATCGTCAACCAACACTTACACATAATTGAAAGAAGAGAATAGCACAACAAGGTGTTTACAGAAAGTTTACTTATAGTGCTTGTTTAGAAATTTTTTTTGACATGTTGAGTTTGTGTATTCTATATAAATGTAATTGATGTAGATAGCTATGCTTATTTTCATTTTGTTGTTGTTATTATTGTCTTTCACTGCAGATGCATCTGCAGAATCTATCTTTACGGTTTCTGAAATAGGCAAGCATTTTTTTCCTGTTTCGATATATCTAATACGAAGAATATTTTCATTGATAGATTATGTTAGAAAGTTTTGCCTATTTTTTTACCAGATTGTTTAACTGTATGGCCTCTTCGACGTCTTGGACTTCAAGTTCAAGCTGACACAAATAATCTTCATCACAGTTGTTTCTAATATGAAAAAAGTGAGTTTAAAAAAATTCACTTTAGATTACTTGTATTTGTTAGGGTGACATCTAGGCTACTTTCATTCGTTACAAATTAATATATTTGTATCTCTTTATCATCATAAAGCCAATTTGTTTTATTGTAGTTGCCGGCTGTAGTTATAGTCTACCTTCAATCTGCATACCGGATGGCAATAGTCAATATACGTGTGAAAACAACCAAGTTACATCTGGTGATGAGAATATGTCGAAAATAATGAGCATATTTGCAAACATTAGTCTGCAAAATGTTCCTATTGAATCCCATCTTCTTGTTGAGCCAACAATTTGTTCACATTGTGGTGCAAAAAAATATCATGGAAAGAGTAAAGGGTTTTGTTGTTCTGATGGCAAGATTAAGTTGTATATACATGGTGTGCCCAATCAATTATATGAATTATTTACTTCAAACTCAGTCAAAGCATTAAATTTCAAGAAAATTGCACGAAGTTATAACAATCATTTTGCTTCACCTCTTTTGGCGTCAAGTATGATAAAGATTTGTGTAAAAAGAATAAAGGTATTTATACATTTAGAGTTCAAGGACAAGTATATCATTATATAAACCGACTGTTACCATCTGACAATGACCCAACGTATTTACAATTATATTTCTATGATAGTGAAAATAAAATATCAAACCGGTTGGATATCTCAGATAAATTTTGTGAATCAATTTTACATATGTTAGTTGATATGCTTAAGATTAATCGTTACTCTAGATTTTTTCGTTCGTTGAGCAATATTGATAGTTTGCATACATGTCGAAAATAAGATGTGATCCAGGTCTAGATCAAAGAGTGTACAATATCCCAACGGCTGCACAAGTGGCTATCGTTTGGGTTGATGATGACCTATCTACAAACAACAAAACTTGTGATATATCAATTTATGCTCATTCTAGTGTTTCACATAGAGTGCATTATTATTTTGGTTGTTATGATCCTCTTCAGTACCCATTGCTTTTTCCTTTTGGAGAGCCTGGATAGCATGAGAGTATTGAAAGAGTTCATAATCACATTTTACATCCTTCACAACCTTTTAAACATCAATAATATAAATTCAGTAGATGAGTTGATTGAAAGAGAGACTACATGTCAATAATGTCATAATTGGTTTTCTATTAAACATTTGTTTTTCTGCTTTTATTATCATTCATTATTTTATTTTTCCTTGTAGTTGTGAAGAAGAGGAACAAAGGGTTGCACGTGTCTTGTCGTGAGTAATATTGCCATAAATTACATGTTCGTAATTGTGTTTTACTTCATACTTGTAGGCTTCTTCAACAATATGTTGTTGATATGTATGTAAAAATTAAAACTGCGAGATTGGATTATTTTCATAATAACCAAACACAAATACGAGCCGAAGTTTATCAAGGAATTGTTGATAGTGTCGAAATCAGTGAAAGTAGAGGTTCTAAGATTGGTCGAAGAATTATTTTACCATCTTCTTTCACATGTGGTCCTAAGGATAATAAAAAAATGATATATGGATACAATGACATTGGTTCAAGGATATGGTAAACCAGATGTGTTCTTAACAATGACTTGCAATCCTAATTGGTCAGAAATACAACAAGAACTAAGGTATACCGTTGAAAAGCAAAATAGACCTGATTTGATTTCACGAATATTGAGCTAAGTTAGAGGAACTAAAAATTGACTTACTTAAAAGATATATTTTAGGACCTGTTGTTGCATATATATACTTTATTGAATTTCAAAAGAGGGGTATTTCACATGCTCATTTTTTATTGATTTTTAAGCATTGATCAAAAATTACTTCCACTGATATGGTTGACCAAATTGTTTCTTGTGAAATTCTATACAAAAATTTTTACCCCCATTTACATCCTATTGTTTTAAAACATATGTTGCATGGTCCTTGTGGAATTTTAAATCCAAATAATGTATGTATGTCAAGTAAAAAAAAATGCAAAAATAAGTACCCAAAAGAATATGCAATGAAAACTTCACTTGGTAATGATTTATATCCACAATACAGACGTCGTAACGGTGGTCAAAAAGTTAAAGTTCAGGGACATTTTTCAGATAATAGATGGATTGTACCTTATAATCCTTATTTAACATCTAAATATGATTGCCATATGAATGTAAAAATATGTTCAACTATTAAAGCTGTGAAATATTTGTATAAATATGTTTATAAAGGACATGATCGAATTCGTTTTTCCATGAGTGACAATGAACAAGATGGGGATATTGATGAAATTTTAAGATATCAAACTGTGAGGTGAATTTCTCCACCAGAAGTAATATGGAGAATTTATGGATTTTTATTGTCTGAAATATCTTCATCAGTTGTTCCGTTGCAGTTACATCTTGAAGACCATCGAGTAATTACTTATAAGGACAATGATAATTTACAATCAGTTGTAAGTAGAGAATATACACGAAAAACAATGTTAACTGAATTCTTTCGTACCAATACTACAAATGAAAGAGCTAGATCACTTACGTATAGAGATTTTCCTTCTTATTTTGTGTGGAATGCAAACAGACAAATTTTGACTCCTAGAAAGCAAAAAAATGTAATTGGTAGAATAGTTACAGCTAATCCATCTGAAAGTGAAAGATATTACTTATGCCTTTTGTTAAATCACATTAAAGGATCTACCCCTTTTCAACAATTAAGAATAGTGAATGGTGCATTGACATCTACATTTCGTGAAGCAGCTCTCCTACGCGGTTTATTAAGTGGAGATAATAATTGTGAGCTATGTTTAGCAGAAGGGACTATTTACCAAATGTCGTCATCACTTCATAGATTATTTGCTACCATATTAACTTCTTGCAATCCGAACAATCCACAGTTCTTATGGAATAAATTCAAAAATTATATGGTTGAAAATTTCATACAACAAGGTATGTCATGTATCGATGCTGAAATAAAAACATTACAATGTATAAATTCTATATTAGAACCATTGAACAAAAGTATAAATGATTACCAATTAGTATCATTTTATATAATCATGAAAGAAGACGAAAGATTACCTAGAATAATCTCTGAAGAGCTACAAAATAGTGGTAATCATAGTGACACATTTGATGTAAATTCTTTAAATAAAGAGCAACTGCATGTTTATAATACAATTTTAGACCGAATTTGTAACCATGATAGTGGAATATTTTTTGTTGATGGACCTAGTGGGACAGGTAAAACATATTTATATAAAGCTTTATTGGTAGCTGTACGATCAAGAAATCTTATGGTATAGCTACAGCCTCTTCTGGAGTTGCTGCTTCTTTATTACAAGGTGTTAGAACTGTGCATTCTAAATTTAAAGTTCCTTTGGATATAAATGATGACGTTGATTGTTCAATTAGTAAACAATCTGCATTAGCAGATCTTTTTAGAATGACAAAATTAATCATCTAGGATGAGGCACCAATGGTTAATCGTCGCACTGTCGAAACTTTAGATAAAATGTTAAGAGATATAAACGAAATAGATGTACTATTTGGTGGAAAAGTTATTGTTTTAGGTGGTGATTTTCGACAGGTTTTGCCAATTGTTCAAATAGGCAAAAAAGAAGATATAATGAAAGTGAGTTTGGTTTTTTCATATTTGTGGCCTTCTTTTACCCGTTTATCATTGATACAAAATATGAGAGCTCAATTAGATCCATTATTTTGTAATTATTTACTTTCTGTCGGAAATGGTACAGAAAAAGAGCACTCTTGTTAAATGATTACACTTCCAGCTGATATAACAATACAATTTAAATATGAATATCAATCTTTAAAACATTTGATTCATGTTTTTTTTCCAAATATAGAAAATTATATAGAAAAATTTAGACAGTATGATTGATAGAGTTATTTTAACACCAAAAAATGAATGTATAGATCAAATAAATAATATTTTACTCCAGGAAATTCCTGGGAAAATATTTATATACTATAGTTTCGATGAATCTATTGATAAATCTGAACAAAGTATCCAAAAGATTTTTTTAAACACGCTAACTCTGAATGGTATTCCACCGCATGAACTTATTTTAAAACAAAATTGTCGTGTTATATTACTTCGAAATATTAATCCATTTGAAGGTTTATATAACGAAACAAGGCTTATTTGTCGAAGATTTGACAAAAATATAATTGATGCAGAAATTTCTGTTGGTGAATACCGTGGAAAGCGAGTGTTCTTAACTAGAATTCCATATATACCACTTGAAAGTGATAAAACTTCAATTCCTTTTAAAAGGACTCAGTTTCCAATTCGTCCTTGTTTTGCAATAACAATAAATAAATTACAAGGTCAAACTTTAGACTTTGTTGGACTATATCTTCCAGAATCTGTATTTTCTCATGGACAATTATACGTTGCTTGTTGACATTGTGTGAGTTGTCAAAGTCTGTATCATTGATTGTTTAAAGTGTTGTTAAAATCAATGTATAAAAAACTGTCAATGTCATCCATGATTTTAAAGTTAATGTACATGTAACACAATTGTAAAATTAAGTGTCACTTTCTAATTGAAAAGTGACCTACAATATCACTCTTTCAAATTAAGTGTCAAACTTTTATTTTTTAAAAAAAGTAATTTTTATTGCTAAAAAAGTGATAGACATTCAAAAAAGGTAACAAACAATAAAAAAAATTATAGAAATTTAAAAAAAAGTGATAGAAAATTAATAAAAATGTGACAAACAATAAAAAAAAGTGACAACACTAAAAGAGAGATAGAAATTTTAAAAAAGGGACAAATTTAGAAAAAGTGACTACTAAAAAAATGACAAATACTCAAAAAATGACAAAAATTCAAAAAAGTAACACACACTCAAAAAAGTGGCAAAGCATCGATCAAAACCTTGGAATCGATTCAATGAAGTGACAGATAAAAAAAAACAAAGGTGATAAAAACTCAAAAAAAAAAAAAATGATAAAAACTTTAAAAAATGACAAATTATTTAGCATCAATTAAAACCTTAGAAGAGATCTAGAGAATTGTGATTTTCTTTTACATGTCGTCTCCTATGATTATGTTCTACTTGTATTGACTAATATATTAATTTGAATTTGAAAGCTATTTAATAAAGTAACAAAAATTCAAAAATTGATAAATATGTAAAAAAGTAACAATAACTCAAAACGGTGACAAATAATAATGAACATCAACTATAATTAAGACATTTAGACACCAATGTCGAAGTAAAGAAATGAATTTTGATCAGAAATTGCACATGTTCAAGTTCTATAAAATAAAGAAACCCCACTTCAATATGACAAAGAAAACTTCCAAACAAGAACCAGATCACCATTTCCAAATCCCATCAACCCAGATGAGCAAATGGAAATAAATGACTGAAAAACGTTAATAAGCAATGACCAGCCAAAGCAGATTTGGCAAAATACAAATTCTTGGTACCCTGTTAAAAACAACAAACAAAACAAAGCAAACGTTCAAAACGTGTGAATTAAAAAATACAAAAAAATATACATAAAAAAATAAATGACAGGGCTCTTTGATCAGTTGGGGGTTTGTAGGGATGGCAAAAAAGCTCGGCGGCTCGGACGGCTCGGGCTCGGCTCGGAAAAAGCCCGAGCCGGGCCCGGCTCGGGCTCGATGGAACCGAGCCAAGGCTCGGGCCGAGCCTCATGTTGAGGAGTCGGCCCGAGCCGGGCCGGCCCGTGTGGCTCGCGGGCCGGCCCGTAAAAAAAAAAAAAAAAAAAAAAACTTGCCCAACACTTTTTATTTTACACCATAAATTATTGGGGATGAATGGCTTAAATTAAGACAAATGATCACAATTTACTTAATCAACTTATTCTTCTCATCATGAAACTAATAAACTAATTATAAGCTACAATTTTATCTCATAATTTATCAACTAGATTATTTTGAAAAATGTGTGATATTTGTTTGTTTAATATTTATTGCATTATTACTATTTCATTAATCTAAGTGCCTAAATATTTAAAGTAAGAATTTTTTTTCATTTACACACGTTTATTCTTCTATATTAATTATTAAGTGAAATTATTAGTGATCTATATTACTTGATTACATTTAAAAATTGAGCTAATTTCACCAATGGGCAATGCCGCAATGGCCACTAAAATTCGTAAGAAATTTCAAATCGGTTATTAAAAAAGATTTATCACTTTGTTATAATGGATAGTCACTCATTGAGTCATTTATAAATCTAACATGTTTTCCGATATTAGGCTATAAGGTGCCACCAAAAAAGTAGATTTTTTTAAAATATAGATTTTTAAAACTTCATTATATATTATGTTCAAACTTCAAAGAATCGTTCCAATTAGATTTTTGTTTATAACTTTCTTATATAAAGGTCATTGTCTAAAAGTGGAAAGAATGCAAATTGCAACGTTCACTATCCATTTGAATAAGCAAATATCCATGTAATGAATTTTTACCAAAAAAAAAAAAAAAGAAAAAAAAAAACCCGAGCCGGCTCGGCCCGGGCTCGGCTCGGCCCGCTAAGGCTCGGGCCAAAGCTCGGGCCGAGCCTCCTTTTTTTTGGCCGGGCCCGGCTCGGCTCGGCTCGGGCCGAAAAAAGCTCGGTCCAAAAAAGCTCGGGCTCGGCCCGAGCTTTTTTTTCCAGGCTCGGGCTCGGCTCGGCTCGGCTCGTTGCCACCGCTAGGGGTTTGGTGAACGAATTAATTACGGTTTTGAAAGGTTTTACATTGTTTCAGTGTATTAATCTAATTGATTGCATCTTTAGAGTAGTGGGGTTAATTTCCTCAACAAAAAATTTCCTAAGAAAAAATGGATTTGGGCCTGGGTGGTCTGGGTTATAGCCGAGGACTAAATCCGCCTGAGAGACCGGAATAATTTATTAAACGAATCTTCTTAGGTAGCAGATTCAACTAAAGATGGCATTTAATTTATATTATACATGTAGTATCGAAAGACAACTGAAACCTACGAATAGGAAAAGGAAAAAAGAAAAAGACCCGAGACTTTTCAATATCTAGTAATTCACTTTCTATATATGCTAAGAATAATATATGTTGTATGAAGTATCTAATAAAGAATAAATTCCTATCGGTTAAATATCTAAATATTAATCAACAACAAAATATTTGTGCTACTCCTCTTAATAAGATTTATATTTTTAAGATGAAAGCCTAAATTTTAATATGATATCAGATCATTAAACTCAAACAAGCACTCATTCCAAAGACTTAAACAAATATACAAATTTCAAGGTTGGTGTTCTTAAACAAGTCACATCTTATGGGGACATATTAAGTGATAAATCTCACCTAGATTAAATGTCGAAACATTAACTAACACACACACACACACACACACACACAAAAAAGGGTTTAGACTTCTTCTCTTAACAAGATTGACATTTTAATATTGAACCCCAAATATTAATATTAGGACATCACTCTATTATCTTCTAAACTTGAGTGATAGAATTCATAGCCATAACACATCAAAACTTTTTGAAGGAATGCGATGGAGAAGAAGTTAGAAATAGGTTTTCAAGGTTGATAGTTACATGATGTGAGGCTCGGCAATTAAGGAATCTTTACTTTTCTGCAAAGTTTATTTTCTGACTTGTTGGAATCTTATTTTAATATCGTCTGTTTGGGCTTTTTTAGAGGACTTTTAGGTTGGTTTGGAAAAAAGTTAGAGATAGTATAAGAGGGGTTAGAGTTGCTCGTGTTTGTGGTGACACTGTTGGAAAAGTAATCGTACATAATCAGATAATCAACCTTTAAAGTGCATGAAATCGAACACAATTTTGACTTATTGAAACCAAATATGTAAAGTAGAAACGAGAATTAATGTTTGAACATGAATTCGATCAAGACAAGAGTTTGACTCTCTCTTAAAAACGATAATGTCCTGTGTGCAGGTGCTTATTGCATTTGTCATTCGTCTCCCAATATACAATAATCACTTCCTATATTAGGAACACTCCAAATTATATGGACCAGTGTTGCGTATTTTTATATCGCAAGTGTACGATATCGAACAAGTAATATAGTGGACCTAAGAGTTCGGATTATCGTTCCTACGAGGACTAACTTTAGTGCTTAAAATATTTCTCCTACTACTATTTGATGAAAATAAAGGAACTCAAAATTCAGATTGTGATGAATATGGATGTCTAGAATAACTAAATTCCTAAAATGAATGAAAATTTATGAACGAATATTGGAGATAAACAGATCGAAAATTCAAATATGTGAGAAGTATTAGGGCAAAACAATTTCACCTAATGATCACCTTAGTTACCAATTTAAGATTCTAACATAATGTAGTGTTCGGTCGAATTCTCCTACGGTATTCAATTTACCCCTCTCGAGTTCTCATTGAACCTATTTAACTAAATCAATTCCATATCTCTATGCAAATTCTCCTTAGTTAAACGAGTTGAAGCACTAGGAATTCATATAACGACCGCGGCACTTAGTATAGGTATCTTTACACGTTATACCTCGTTACCGGATTTTATTACACGTTCTAAGTTTCGAACTCACCTCTTGACTCATAAGAAACTCAATAAATCATCAAATTAATGGCCACGTAATTTGAATCATTGCACACATAATAAAATCAACACATTGAATAATGGAAACTCAGAATTCATGAATTAAAATAACTAAGGGTTTCAAAAGATTACATTGTTCGCCCTAATAATGAAGTTAGCTACTCATGCGTAAAACAATGAAATAAATAACAAAATATGAGTACATCACCGGATTTGATTGATACAAAAGATTGAAAGATTAAGCCCTTGCACCAAGATCTTCTTCCGCTTCCAATCTTCGATTTGAACCCGAATCCTTGATGTAATTCCTCTCGTGAATATCTCTTTTACTTGGTGTTTTTCTCTTAATTATTGCAAAGTGTGGACCCCTAATTCGTGCCTCTTAGCCTATTTATAATTCATCTACATCCTTAGCAAAGTTGGAGTCCTTTTTGTGGACTTTTTCGTAGTCCAAAAATAACCTAAATTTTCTCGCGACGCAGCGTTTGAGCGCCCGACTGCAGCGCTTGAGCGCCGCGTCATTTGTGCAGGTGGCGCTTGAGCGCCCAATGTCTGTTCGTTTTTCCCACTTCCAGGTTTGTTGTGGCGCTTGAGCGCCATCTTACTGTTGAAAATTTTTCTTTGTTCTCCGGCGCTTGAGTGCTATTTCTGGGCGCTTGAGCGCTATATTTCTGCTCCAATCTTCCTTTGTTTTGCTCCAAAAACCATTTTTTCTTCATTTTAACATTCCTTCAACCAAAACACTAGCAAACACATTAAATTCGTTCTATAATCAACAGATTAAGCATATAAATGAAGCTTTATTGGTATAAAATCCGTGTGCAAAACACACTAATCAAATATCCCCAAACTTAACATGTTGCTAGTCCTCGAGCAAACACATAGACAAAGAAAATCAACTACAGACAACAAGTCAAGCACAGCTTAGTCAGATAGTCTGCCGTTAAGCTCAGAACTGAGGTCAATGTATCACCTCTATGAATGACTTCAAAATTACATAGCAAGAGTTAACTCTCACTTATCCAATGCAAATGGGTGTGTGTGTGTGTGTGTGTGTGAAAAATTAAGTAAAACGTTGAACATTCACAAGTTGGTTCAGTTTCCCATCCCAAATGGACAATTCTTTCCTTACATCACTCGTTAGATTCACACACCCCCAAACATGTTTGTTTTATGCTCTCCCAAAGGTGTATCCCTAAGCTCTGTTTCATTCTTACATGTCCTTACACCTCTCGCACTTTGCTTCGTTCAACAGGCAATATCTACAGTCATTCATGTGATGATTCTCCCAAAAGTGAGTGTTCAACAAGCTAGCTTACGCTGAGTGATTCAAACCCACTAGTTATCTAAAACCCCCAATAACTAACGTCAATTTCACATTTTGATTTGATCTCATCATCAATTTTTTTGTTAGCCCTTTATTGACCTCACCCATATTTCGCTTCTTGACCCCTGTAGCGAGCTTTTAGTTGGTAACTCCCCCGGCTTTTGAATGGCAAAAGGGTTCCGATCATAAGATACCCTGTAGACTTAATCACTCGAGTCAAAAAGGTGCCGGTGTGAGACATAAGCTAAATGATAGCAATTTTTTTTTTTGAAGCAATTTTAAGAAGGGGTTAGATTCCTAACATACGGTCATCACCAAGCATCTACGAGAAAGTCGAAACACTCCACAAAAATTTTAAATCATGCACGGAATCATCACAATCCTAAACTATTTCCTTTACCGGTTAAAACATTCCAAATGTAATTGTAGTTAAGGGATTTTGTGAATCATGGAATACGGGGTTCAGTATCTAGGTTGCGTCTATAACTTTAGCATGTGAACCTCATGTTCGTGTACAACGCTATACTCAATTTCAGTGCATTAGTATCATCATATTTCTCATGGATAAGCGAGAATCAAGCCTCAAGCACATAAATTATCATCATTCACAACTAATCCATTCTCTTAGCTATATTCATCATAGAAGCATGATTATCCAACTCACACAAGCACACAAAAGTTGTAAATTCATAAAGAAAATGCAAATTTTTTTTTTTTTTATTTTTTTTAAAAATAAAGCACACAAGTCAATCACACAACATATAAGCCAAAAAAAAATACCCCCAAACTTAATATAAACATTGTCCCCAGTGTTAAAAAGAAGAATAGAAAGGATGACTTACCTGAGAAGATACTAAGTGTCATTGAAAACTTAGATTGACCCCCTAATCGGTATAAACTTCTGTCCCATGATGAGTTGAATGTCAATCTCCATGTCTCTTGCGCTCACCCCCAAACTTGAGTTTTGCCTGCAATTCACCAAGAAAGATAGAATAACACAAGCAAAATAAACAAATGAATAAACGAACTAAAAATGAAAACGAGATAATAAAAACAAAGGATAGAACTTGGGTTGCCTCCCAAGAAGCGCTTCTTTATAGTCTTTAGCTAGACTGTGTCTCTTGACATGTTTGATCATGGTGGCTTGAACCATTTTATGCCATCATGACACGTTGTGCAATTTTCATTCATACACCCTTTTTGTGCTCTCCATATTTTGATATTTCCATTTTTATCTCTACCAAGAAGTCCACCGAAATTTGGTCTTCTATTCTTACAGCTTCGTTGACCATGAGGTTTTTCTTCATCAATTCTACATCAAAGATTGTTCTTGGAAGGTGTCTCAAGTGGGGTATAAATATTAAATATCTCTTGCTTGTCCTCCACCCTCACTATTAGCTCACCCTTCTCCATGTCAATTAGAGTCTGACTCGTTGCTAAGAATGGCCTACCCAATATAATTGGAATGTCTCGATTTTCTGGTGTGTCCAGTACAATGAAATCTACCGAAAATATTAAATTTCCTGCTTTTATGAGCACATCCTCAACTTTGCCCAGTGGCTTTGAAATTGTAGTATCAGCTAGTTGTAACTTTATTGATGTTGGTTTGACTTCACCCAATCCCAATTTCCTGTAAACAGAATATGACATTAGATTTATACTAGCTCCTGTATCACATAATGCAGCAATTGTACGGGAATTTCCAATTGAAATTGGCAAACAAAAACTCCCTGGATCTTTCAACTTGGGAGGCAATTTGTTTAGCACTCTTGCACTACTTTCCTCCGTTAATGCTACAACTTCAAACTCAGGAAGCTTTCTCTTCTTTGTCAACATCTCCTTCAAGAATTTTGTGTAGCTTGGAATTTGTAATATTGCATCAATCAGCGGAATATTGATTTGAAGTTTCTTGAGAACCTCAAGGAAATTGTCAAATTTTGTATCTGGTTTGTTCTTTTTGAGCCTTTGAGGAAAGGGTATGGGAGTAACATAAGCCTTGACTGGACTTGGTGCGTTGGTAGTTAATGCCTCTGTACTTTCTTTGTTCTCAATTGAGGTGGGTGTAGATTTTTCCTCTATTATAGTTTCATCAACACCTTCCCAATCTTCTTTTCTTTCTGGTTGTTTCACAGTAATCTCTGGTGCTTGTACGCCGCTCCTTGTAGTGATAGCATGAAGATTTTCCTCTATTGATTTCTTTCGAAGTCTTTGGGGGAATGGAAGTGGAGGTACATATGCTTTAACCTTTACAGGAGCCCTAGGCGGGTCATTTTTCATTACCTCTATTGTCATCACTTGCTCTTTAGGATTCGTCATTGTATTGCCTGGCAATGATCCCTGTAGACGTTCTGAAAGTTGTTGAGCTATCTGACCAATCTGTATCTCCAGCTTCTTGATGGATGCTTGCTGATTTTGGAAATTAGTATCAATCTGTTGGAATACTTTGTCTGTTTTCTGCACATATTGATGAAACATCTCCCCCAAACTTGGTTTGTTCTCCTGCTGGGCATTATTTGGAACATGTCCTGGCTGAGTATCAGACCATCTGAGATTTGGGTGTTGTCTCCATCCTGGATTGTAAGTCTGAGAATACGGGTTAAAATTACGGGATCCATTCTGAATGAAGTTGACCTGTTCCTCTAGAAAACCCATGTACATACAACTCTCTGTTGCATGATTAGCTCCACAATTTTCGCAAGTTGTACTACTCATTATAGCATTTGCTCCTCTCGTCTGTGCCTTCACCAACAGTTCTACCTGTTTTGTCAACGCTGTTATTTGGGCATTAGTGGATGTAGGGTGATCCACTTCATACACTCCAGGTGCTCGGGGTGGTGCCACTCTTTTTGAAGGGAACATTGAGTTTGTAGTGGCAATTAGCTCAAATAGATCCAATGATTCTTGTACTGAGTTTCTTATGACCGATCCACCCGAAGAGACGTCCACTTGAGCTCTTGCCAACGGCAATAATCCATTGTAAAAGAGACCCGCCCAATCTCCAATTTGAATTCCATGATGTGGGCATTTTCTAATTAGATCCTTGAATCTGGTCCATGCCTCGTCAAAGCTTTCTCCATCACGTTGTTGTAAAGTTTGAATTTCCAACCTTAATCTGGCTACTTTAGCAGGTGGAAAGTTTTTGTTACAGAATTTTAGGGTGAGGTCTTCCCATGTTGATATACTAGCATGAGGCTTAGCATCTAACCACTCCAATGCGGCATCTCTAAGTGTGTAAGGAAATAGACGTAATTTGATAGCATCTTCATTGACCCCCGGAGCATGAAAATTCTGATAATTTCGAATAAATCTATCTATGTGTGTATTTGGGTTCTCATCGGTAAATGTCCTTGATTTATTTCCCTCGGCTCTTGTTGCTGATTTGGTGGTACAGCCGCTCGGCGGCATATTGTCATATTGGTTGAATTTGAACTGGAATGTGCTGATTATCCACCATTTGATGTTGCTGTTTTTGTGTGTGTTCCTTGCGTCTTCGTCTAAAGGTACGTTCTATTTCCGAATCAAACGGTTCAAGTTCGTTGCCTTGGGTACGGAGCATGCAATGAACACCCTTTTCTGTAAAAAAAAATAAAATAAAAACAAAGCACTCAAATCGAATAATTAACTAGTAAACAAATAAATAAAAGAGAATACACAAATCAAACAACGGCAAGAAAAATAAATTAAGACTAAAAATAAATAGTCCCCGACAACGGTACCAAAAACTTGTTGCGATAAAGTGCATGAAATCGAACACAATTTTGACTTATTGAAACCAAATATGTAAAGTAGAAACGAGAATTAATGCTTGAACATGAATTCGATCAAGACAAGAGTTTAACTCTCTCTTAAAAACGATAATGTCCTGTGTGCAGGTGCTTATTGCATTTGTCATTCGTCTCCCAAGATACAATAATCACTTCCTATATTAGGAACACTCCAAATTATATGGACCAGTGTTGCGTATTTTTATATCGCAAGTGTACGATATCGAACAAGTAATATAGTGGACCTAAGAATCCGGATTATCGTTCCCACGAGGACTGACTTTAGTGCTTAAAATATTTCTCCTACTACTATTTGATGAAAATAAAGGAACTCAAAATTCAGATTGTGATGAATGTGGATGTCTAGAATAACTAAATTCCTAAAATGAATAAAAATTTATGAACGAATATTGGAGATAAACAGATCGAAAATTCAAATATGTGAGAAGTATTAGGGCAAAACAATTTCACCTAATGATCACCTTAGTTACCAATTTAAGATTCTAACCTAATGTAGTGTTCGGTCGAATTCTCCTACGGTATTCAATTTACCCCTCTCGAGTTCTCATTGAGCCTATTTAACTAAATCAATTTCATATCTCTATGCAAATTCTCCTTAGTTAAACGAGTTAAAGCATTAGGAATTTATATAACGACCGCGGCACTTAGTATAGGTATCTCTACACGTTATACCTCGTTACCGAATTTTATTACAAGTTCTAAGTTTCGAACTCACCTCTCGACTCGTAAGAAACTCAATAAATCATCAAATTAATGGCCAAATAATTTGAAGCATTACACACATAATAAAATCATCAAATTGAATAATGGAAACTCAGAATTCATGAATTAAAATAACTACGGGTTTCAAAAGATTACATTGTTCGCCCTAATAATGAATTTAGCTACTCATGCATAAAACAATGAAATAAATAACAAAATTCGAGTACATCACCGGATTTGATTGATACAAAAGATGGAAATATTAAGCCCTTGGACCAAGATCTTCTTCCGCTTCCAATCTTCGATTTGAACCCGAATTCTTGATGTAATTCCTCTCGTGAATCTCTCTTTTACTTGGAGATTTTCTCTTAATTATTGCAAAGTGTGGACCCCTAATTCGTGCCTGTCTTAGCCTATTTATACTTCCTCTACATCTTTAGCAAAGTTGGAGTCCTTTTTGTGGGCTTTTTCGTAGTCCAAAAATAACCTAAAGTTTCTCGCGGTGCAACGCTTGAGCGCCCGACTGCAGCGCTTGAGCGCCGCGTCATTTGTGCAGGTGGCGCTTGAGCGCCCAATGTCTGTTCGTTTTTCCCACTTCCAGGTTTGTTGTGGCGCTTGAGCGCCATAAAGGTGGCTGTTGAGCGCCACCTTTCTATTGAAAATTCTTCTTTGTTTTCCGGCGCTTGAGCGCTATTTTCGGGCGCTTGAGCGCTATATTTCTGCTCCATTCTTCCTCTATTTTGCTCCAAAAACCATTTTTTCTTCATTTTAACATTCTTTCAACCAAAACACTAGCAAACACATTAAATTCGTTCTATAATCAACAGATTAAACATATAAATGAAGCTTTATTGGTATAAAATCCGTGTGCAAAACACACTAATCAACCAGTGAACCAAGTGATAATTTGAACTCTCTTCATATGATACTCAACTTGAAATAAATGAGAATTTATTTGACGCATAAAGCAAGTATAAAAGTGCATGGATTATTTGTTGTCAAACTACGGGTAAGGAAATTTTATATATAATTTTTAAAAAGTTGTCTCAAAAGATATGACTCTTGAAAAAGACGCACTTACTGAATTTAGTCTCTATTTTAACAAACACACCTATTGAAAAATAACAATTGTAAAAGTCACGATCTTATTTCTGAAAATACACACCTTTTTAGTCAATATATTCTAGAAACATTCCGTAACATGTCAGACATGGATAAATAGAATATTGCATCATGCTAATATGGTTTCTAGTGGTGTCAATAGACCGAGTCGAGCCGGTACGGCCCTTAAAGCCACGATCTCGGCACGGCTCGTGGAGAAACGAGCCACAAGCTCACGAGGCGAACCGAGCTCGTGGACGAGCTCGGCTCGGCCCACGAGCTCGCGAGCTCACAAGCCGAGCCGAGCCGACTCGTGAGCTCGTTAAATTTTTTTTTATTTTTTAGCTTTTCTTAGATTTTTTTTTATTTTTTTAATGGTTTTTCATGAGCCCATGAGCTCGGCTCGTGGGCGGGTGCCCACGAGTGCTCGTCTCCTTAACGAGTCGAGCTCGGGCTCGGCTCGTGCTCGGGCTCTTTTTTGACGAGCCCGGGCGACTCGTGGGTCACTACAGTATGTGCCGAGCGGTCGAACCGACGAGCCGCTCGACTCGATTGCCATCACTAATGATTTCTAACAATTTCCATGTATTAAGAGTTTCAGTTATGACCTTGTTTTTTGAGAAACTACAATAATCTATTTAAGGAGTAGAACAAGTTCAGCCTTTGATTTTCGTTGAAATTTGTTTTAGAAAATTAGATAATTTACCCTACAAAATTTTTGAGGTCAATGGAAACTTTGGTTTCGACAATAATATGCATGCCGATGGAGAAGGTCACCTAAAATAAAAAAATATAGTTTGACGACTAAATATTTTTCACTGTTCTCAAAAGCTAATTAATATTTAAATTACTATGGACAAAGTCTTGACAAAAATATATTTTCCTAGTTTTCATCTAGCGAAATTTTCAATGGAGATGTAGGAATTGTATTTTCAATTGATATGATAAATTGTATTTTTGTCTATTTTCTTTCTCATCTTTTAATAAAATTAATTATAAAGTCTAAAACGGTTGATAATGATGTTTTTTAAAGTAATGTGTTTTGGGGAAAAAATAAAAAAACTTATTCAATTTTATAATATTTATTCAAACGAATCATAAAGAAGCTAATAAACAACACAATCGTTCATTATAATTTTCGAGTTCACATGAATACAACAGATTATTATAGCAAATAATACGACACAATTAGGAAGCTATAGTGCTGCTTATCGATTCAAATGTATCAGTACCATTTCTAAAAAATTAATACGAGTACATAATATGTGAAAAGAATCATCAAATTAAATATGGTAGAAGAAACATATTGAGAATTACCAAGTGCTCTTCAAGAAATTACTACGTACTAGAACTTGCTCTCTCATATTATAAGTGTCATGCAAGTCTTTACCTGTTCCATCCCTCAATGTCTCTTATTTCTCTCTCTCCCTCTCCATACACAGTCACAATGGCTCCTAGATCTAAAGAAACCCAGCAGGGAGAAGAACTCAAGAAGGAAGGGGAAACCAAAGAGAAGAAAGAAGAGGAAATTTCTGATCTTCGAAAGGAGGCTTGCCAACTAGCAAATTATTACTTTGTCTTTCAAGGAGTAATCTTTCCCCCAATTTATAGTTCCCCAACAAAGCACAAATGTCTATATCGTTGGGTTCCATTAACCCTCTCCTTATTTGCAGGCATTCTAAATTTTTCTGCTTTGTTGGCAATCGCTGTGAAATACAAAAAAATATTGGATGAAAAAGATGTAAAACTGTTAAATGGTAAAACATCTACCAGCAGATATGCAAGTATGTGGCGTTCTTTTTACGTGTGGGGTTGCATGTTTCTCTTCTTTGGATTTTTTATTATAACACTTATTGGAAGCAAGAAAATGATCCCAAGATTTGTGTCAAGATATGTGAGCAAAAAAATTGTATAATGGTTTGCCAATAGAACTATCTGCACCGTTGTCTTGGATCCTCCTGTTATGTCATTGATGTTCTTCGTTACTAAATATATTTGATTATTCCGTACACCTTTAATATGATATTTTATCGATTGTTGCTCGTTTTAAGGTTGCGGCCATTTTTATCTTTTTCATAGATCTATAGTTGTAAATTACTCCAGTGATAGAGACAAATATCAGATATGACCAAATTGTGGACCTAGACAAATCACTGGGTTACCAAGTCACGAAACAAAATATAGTTAAGGCAAATTTTCATTGGAATATTTAGTTTAAATTTTCACTAGTAGATGCATGCGCACATGCACTTCGATGCAGAAATAAACATACCTAAGTGTATGTGTCGCACCATTGACGAAGATATAAATTTGATCTGCTTGTAAGGGTTTGTTCTTGACAAAACGAAATGAATAAGTTTTCCACTTTTTACTATCTTAAACTTTTGGATTAGGCAGTTGAATATGATATGAGCAAGCTAAGGTCTTGAGTTCAAATTTGGTCACCTATTAATAAAATTTTTTTTCATGAAAATAATAATTAATAAATTTGGCCTACTCATGAAATTATGTTTTGAAATATAAAATTAGTGAATAAATTAGTCATATCTCTAATTACTTAAACTTTTAAATAAAATGCTTCAATATTTGTAAAATCTGTGTACATGTCACACCATTGATGAATAAAAATTAATTAATTAATAAATTAACCTGCACATAAGGAGCGTGTTGATGACAAAACTATATTTAAGTAAAAAAAATCAAATAAAATCAACAGGCAGGCTGGAAAAAACACTATAAGAATGTGTCCAAAGAACAAAAGTACAGAATTATATGTATAAAATCATCTAATAATGTATTGCCGATAAAGGAAAAGAACATGTAGAAAAACTCCATCGATAATCATTATAACTGCACCATTAAGAAACTAACAATAATTAAAGCAACCACAAACAGGAATATATATTTGAAGCTGCCCATGGTTGGAGAGTCAGGATGGTGACAGTTTTCTATGTTCTCCATATGTTGTCCTGAAAGCCATGGAACTCTTTCCTCTGCTGTCTCACCCGTGGTTGTCTCTCTGTATTAATATCGCTACTAACTTGAGCAAAATGAATTTAAACATTTCTTTAATAATAAACGGGTATAAAACAATGTCAAACCCCAACTACACTATTGGGGAGAAGCCAGAAAACTCCTATTCCATTAATATTTGAAGGAATTTCAGATTAGGTTCTTGTGCGTGTATTTCAACAAGTATGATTCAAAATTACGGGGAATAAGGCTTGCAATCCAATTGCAGCATTTCAAATATCAAATATATATTATATGACACACTAAAATAAAATCAGTGATTTAGATGAAAGTATTTTTAAAATCAGTTTTCAATCAATTTATTTGATCCATAAAACTACGCAGAGCGTATTATTAGTGTGAAAAATTGAATGAATGAGTGGTACTCTTGACTCTTGAGAACTGGATGAGAAAATTGGATTATTTTATGGAGAACTGAATGATTGCCTATTATTTCATTATTTTGTATTCCTTAGGTTTATTTTCTCAAAGAAAAAATTATTTTGAGTCAAAATATCCAAAATTATTTGAACCAAAAGTGTCAAAATATCCTTCAAAATTCTTCTCTTTTCTAATTCTTTTACTATTGTTAAATTCGTGTTTAGATTCTAAATATGAACTAAGATGGTGTATATTATTTGAAGTAAAATGTTCACCATTTATGTTAAGCCTAGGTACTTTTGCCATATCTTATAAAGACAGCATTGATCCTACAAGTACAGCTACTTTTGCTTAATAAACACCCACGCTCGTATAGAATATCTAGCATCGGGGTCCTTTTTTCCCACAAATAATGAAATAAAATTTCTAGATGTACTAAGAATTATTCTTTAAACTCATTCTCATCTCTTGTAGTTTGGACAACCAATTTGTTAGGTTTTGCATCCATAAAATTTTTCCAACGATGCCATTCTTAATCAGATATATTTTAACTCTGTGTATCCTTTATGTCAAACTGATCGTTCCACTCCATCTAATCCCAAACTCGGTTACTCCGTTCACTTCTCTTAGTCAAACTAACACGAAAGTCCTATGTGGCCAGGTTAGACTACGACAATGCATTGTTACAATTCCCCAACGATAAGAAAATAATAAATTGGTGTGTTAGAAAGCTAGGCTAGAGAGTCCCACTAAATTCAGACCTTGATGCAATTAATCACGTCGTATGGTGCTGTGCCAACAAATTACACATATCACGTCCTTTACCTGCCCTAGGATATTCACAATATCAAGTCATAATCATAATCATACATCATTTGTGATTGTGTTACATGCATAACCAAAAGATCGTATTCTCTTTAAACAAGTAAAATCTATGATCATTATCCACAAATAAAAGAAAATGCATAATGGGTACCTCTTTGATGGATTCACTACTCTGTTCTTCATAGAATCCTGATTTATGTTGATCCTAGCTTTAGGCTCCCTGAAGTTGATCACAAACACCAAAAAACACATATAAAACAAAAAGGATTAAAATTCTGAGGTTTTCCGAACTTACGTTCCTGGTTCAAGCGGGTTATTGAATTTCTCTGAATGCAGATCATTAATTGCCCCGCAAGTGCTTCTATTTGTCAACCCAAGAATTTTTCTAGACCAGTTTGACGACTCCCAAAACATTTTAGCCAAGAAAAAAATTGCCACGCATGAAAATCACAAAGAAAAGGAATTAAAGGAAAAATCAAGTGAATGCTTCAAAGCTTTTAAATTTCTTCTTGTTAGTGTTGGCACTCTCATAGTTTTCACTGTGTCAGTTTAATCGAATCGAATAAATTACTGCGTTCTATTAAATTTCAGAAAACAAGCAAGGCGCACACCAGAGTATTTGGTCATTGACAAACAAAATATGGAGAAATCTAACATATAGCATGTACCTCCGGTCCTCCTTTGTGGCATAGTTCTTGCATATTCCGGAGGTGCCTCCGCAATCACTTCAGAACTTCTACTCTTCCATGTCCTATCCCTCCCTGCGAATTTGCCAATACCCAATCTGCAAAGCAAAAAAGCTCTCAAGAAAATTAGAAGAGACAGAAATAATGGTCTTCAAATAATGCCTGAAAATTATAAGTATTAATATTTATTTATAATTGTTGCTAGCATAGGCATACATACACAGATGTTTCAGTAGTAACAGATCTCATATAGAAAAGTGAAAAATTGGTTTCTTAAGGGGGGGAATGATACTTATGTTGGTGGAACAAGACTAGGAAATTCTTGATAGGTTCAAGCTTTGACATATATAGAGTAAAATACTCGTAAAATTTATCCCTAATGGGAGGATTTTTTCAAATGGCTATAGTATGGATTTGTACCCTAATGGGAGGATTTTTTTCAAATGGCTATAGTATGGATTTGTCCTTGATTGAGGGCAAGATTTTAGTGAGATCTTATCTGTCCTTGATGTTTGGCACTAAGATGGAGTGAACTCGACTTTGATGAGTGACAAGTGCAGTTTTACATTTACTTATGTCATCAAAAGTGGAAGTTCGAGAGTACTTTTACGCAATCCATACTTAATTTAGTTTGTATATTGCTTGTATTAGGAGAAATCTCGATGATGAAATGACTTTTGGAGCAAATGAGTGAAAAATAGATGAAAATGACTTAAATCGTGCAAATTATGGAAGGTGGGGATCAAAGTGTCAAGACTGGGAAGATGAAAAACTTGCAATGAAATTTAGGAAGGACTTGAGCTATGCAAAAGAGGGAAGACGACGACCAAATTGAAGACAAGAGAAAGTGTGAAACTTGCGATCGCAAAGTTACACCTGTTCAATTGCATGGCAAGGTGATGTAGAAAAGATAAAGAAATAGAAGACATGCAATTGCATGGTGTTATCGAGCAGCAAAGATTTTGTCTCCTTTTCTGCTTTGAATTCTTCATTGAAAGCAATTGGCACACATTTCTAACCTAATTCAATAAGTCAATTTCAAGATGATTCATCTTGTAACTTGGAAAAGAGAGCTACGTTGAAAAAAACACACAAAACATGACGTTCTTTCAAGATTTGTAGCTCAAAATTGAAGATTTCAAGCAAGTAGCTTTAGATTTCTTGAAGAATCCAGTGAAGGAATTCGAAGGAGACAACAATTCATCTTCAACCTTCTCTTTGAAATTTGATTTTCCGAGTGATGAATATTCAACTAATATGTGTTTTTGTATTATTAGCATGTCAGGATAAACTCAATGTATCTAGAATGATGATGTAAACCTTTTATTTGATGTTTTAATTCAAGACTTCTTTTAATAATCAATTTGTGTTCGATTTATTGATGCCATGGTTTCAATCTCCGGTTAAATGAATGATCAACTTTTAAGCGTGTTTGGAGGTTGAGACACTCCAATCTATGGAGAATAATAGCATGTCACTTCCATTGATAAAACACAACCAAACTTGAACAAAAAATGAATGAGTATTGTGAATTCAACCTTAGAATAAATATCATGGGTGAGAGATTGAGGAACAGGTTTGGGCTACATCTTACAAATGAGAAAGAATATACTGCACAACTGAGGATCGAGATATGACCAACTTAAAATTTTATGGTGATTGAGTTGACTATGCACACAGACGTTGATCAAGCATTAGATAATTGAGAATTGATTTTGATAGCAAAATTTAGAAACATTTTATTAGTTATGCAAGCAATTTTAGAACTTGAGAAAAACATCAAGTTATCTAACGAATTTGTTTCTATTGTTATTTGCTTGATTAAATAGACAATTTTATTCGAGGACGAATAAATATTCAAATTTGGGAGGAATTGATAATTGTAATTTTACACTTATATCAAAAATGGACGTCATGAGTGCTTTTATGAAATCGACACTTAATTTATTTATTTTTTGGAATATATATTGCTTGTTTTAGGATAAACTCGATGTCAGTAGGATTTTTGGACAAAATGAGCAATTAATAGATGAAAAATACTTAAATCGTACAAATTATGGAAGATGGTGATCAAAGTGTCAAGATTAAGAAGATGAAGGACTTGCAACACAATTTAGGAAGGGCTTGATCTGTGCAAAAGAGGGAGGACGAGGACCAAATTGAAAACAAGAGAAAAGTGTGAACCTTGTGATTGCAAGGTTGCACCTGTGCAATTGTAAGACAAGTAGATGCAAAACCTGCAGAGGCATAGATGCTACCATGCGATCACAGGTCCTTCTACCATGCGATCGCTTGATGTTATCGAGCAATTAAGATTTTGTTTCCTTTTCTAATTTGAACTCTTCATGAAAAGCAATTGGCATGCGATTTTGACCTACTTTAATAGACCAATTTCAGGATAATTCATCTTGTAACTTGTAGAAGAGGGCTAGGGAGGGAAAATTGGACAAAATTCTTTGTTCTTTGTGTCTCAAAATTAAATATTTCTAGTAAGAATTGATATATCTTGAAGACGTCACTACAGGAATTCAAAGGAGACAACTCATCTTTAACCTTCTTTTTGCAATATAATTTTCTGGCTGATGAATATTCAGTTAATATTCAGCCATTTACCTTCTCGTATTAGAGGTGATCGTGTGTGGATGGCCATTAGGTTTGGAATTATGGGTTACTGTGTGAGCTATACATTACATATTGCTACACGTAGGATATTATTTGGTAATTCGTGCCTTCAATTCTTTGCGAATTTGATATACTGAATTTTTTGCGAGTCTAATAAATTGTGTTTTAGATTCATTGTTGATAGCGTTGCCATATCATTATTTGCCATTAGTATTGACTGCGACCTTAGGAAAGTTTGATTGTCTATTATGTGTGATTTGTGTCTCTACATTGCTTGTGGTCGTTGTGTGGTTGCATTTTGTGTTTTGTGAATTTTTTGGTGAAATAACAATACATTTAGAGTTGGGTATTTTTAATGGCAAAAGTGTTTTTCGATTTGAAAACAAAAGATGAAAGTCATTTTTGTTCAACAAAAAGGTTTTTAAAGCTATTGACGATAAATGTAGGTCTCAGTCGGGAAGGGAAGGTAAGAGATGTTATAACTACGGTAAATCTTAATATTTTATAAGAGACTATCCTAAAAAGAATAATAAGCAAAAACAAAAGTGAGGGGCAAGATGAACGTGCTACTGGATCTAATTATAATTCGAGTGAGGTTTAATGATGATAAACTCTCTTGTTATTATTGATGTTTTTGCACCTATGTGTGAAGTCTCATTTACATAGATTTAAGATCGATCATGTTACTGTGTGTAACGTGTTGCATGCATGGTGGTTGGATTGGTGTTGTGAGGTTTGACAATGCGTGTATTCTCACTTTAGTTATTAGTAGGTGCATTAGTAGTAATTGGGCTAACTGAAAATACTGAGAATAGATGCTTGATGGTGCATTGGTGACATGTACGGGGGATGTGGAAGAATGGCATTTAGATCACTTTGAGAAAGTGACACTCCCATCACTTCTGTTAAGGTGGAAGACCCATTATCTATCTAGTTTAGATAAGAGATGGTAAGGAGTGATAGAGGAACATTCAATTGACTCGGGATCTTTAGTGAATTACCAATTAGGCGTGAAGAGTGAGCAATCTAGTGAGCATTGTTCACAATGAGAGGAGAGATGTGTTTTCAATATACGAGTTACATAGAATGGGGTAGGTTAATTGTGGTAAGATCTTTTCTTAGGAATCATTTATGTAGTTGCATATGTTGACTATTTATGTGATTAATTTTGTGTTAAATTTTGTTCTTTTATGTATTGAACACGATCAAATGATTTATTTATATTACCTTATGGTGTGCTTTCATCGCATGTGTTGTGTTGTTTTGTCTGAAGTTATAACATGTGTTGTTTTTATTTTTTATTTTTTGAAGTTATATTACTTGTTAGTTAATTTTTACTGTATTGGGATTTGACCTTAGCCCTTGATGAGTACACTTAGCAGGTATGGTATATGTTTCGGGTATGAAACAATGGTAAGATCTATGACTTCCAATTTATTTTGGATATGTTGATTAGACAAGTATAAACTTGGTGTTTTTTTGCTTGCAAGTTTGTTAGGTATCAAGATGGAGATTTACTGGGTTTTTGTTGATACCCAATAAATCTCATGACTATGATGTTTTAACGTTTTATGTTATATTCATGGGCTTCGGCCAAGTTTGAATTAACACCATAAAATGGGACTCAACACAAAAAACTCGACCTAAAACTTAACCGAGCAATTTGAAGGAGGAAATTACACTAAAGCAGGTATTTAAGTATCACATTTCAAAAATCAGATATGAAGTATATTTAATCAAAAATCAGGTAACAATTTAATATTTTAATATTAATAATTATATTACAAATTCAACACATAATTTCAAACCCTAAATCATTTTAATCTATTCTCTCCCAAGCTGAAACCCTGAAGCCGAAATGAATCTCCTCTCTCCCTCCCGCTCCCTCTCCCTCTCATCAACGAGATTTGTGAGTGGCGGCGCTGCGCGCAACAATTGGAGCAATGGCGTTGTTCACGCTACTCGACAACTGTAGCGGTGGCGATGTGGGTACGGTTTTGGGGATGGCAATGGCGTGGATGTGGTGTTTCTTCTTTCTGGTATGTCTTAAATGACTCTGCGTTCCAGTCGTCGCCACTGCGATGACACCGTGCTCATAGATCTGTGCGCTATAGTCGTCACTGCAGCCACGGTGACTTCGTTTTTCTTTCCTCCGATTTGTTGTGGCCTTCTTTAGGTGTTGGCGGTGAGGTGCTGGTGGTGAAAACCTAGAGTTTTTGGGTATAGTTGGTGGTGGTTTGTTGGCGGTACTGGTGGGGTAGTGGTGGTTGACAACGGTGAAGATTGTGTTGCTGGTTGACGACGGTGGTCTGCGGTCAAGGAGGTGGAAGTGGTTGTGGTGTTGAGGCGGTAGTGGTTGTTTAGTGGTGCAGGTTGTTGGTAGGTTGCAAAATGGTGGTGGTGGTGGTTCATTTCTGTGGTGGTTGTGTACTTCTTATGGCGGCGGTGGTGTGTTTCTGTTGGTGGTGGTGTGACGGTGCGGTCGAGATGGTGATGGTGGTGCAGTTGATCTAGGTGGTGGTGTAGTGATTTGTTGGCAGTGATTTTGTTGTTGGTAGTGTTGTAGTGCTGTGGCGGCGGTAGTGGCGGTTGAGGGTGGTTGCAAGTGGCTGTAGTGGTCGTGCTGATAGTGGCGGTAGTCTGTAACCAAATGTTTGGTAGTCTGTGACCAAATGTTTGGTAATCTATGACCAATTACTCAACTGTGACCTAAAAATTTAATAATATGTGACTCAAAAATAATGTGACCAACTAATTTAAAAATCTGTGACCTCGAAATAATATGTGATCAATTAATTTTAAAATATGTGACCTGTGACCTATAATTAATTTGGAAATCTGTGACTGTGTGACCTATAAATTTTGATATGTGACCAACTAATTTTGAAATCTGTGACCAACGAATTAATTGTGACTTACAAAACTTTTAAGTTGTGACTGTAAATTGTAAATTTGTGACCAAAATGGTCACCTGAATAGTCGCCGGAATAATTGTCGGAATCGGAGCAGTCGTTGGAACGGTCGTCGGAACATTCGCTGGATAAGAGTGGTGGTCGGAATGTTCACCGGAATAATCCCCGGAGCGGTATGGGTGGTGCATGTGGGATGTGTTAATTATATTATATTAGAATTAAATATTTAATAATAAATTGATTTAATAATTTATTATTTCATAAATAAAAATAAAAAAAAGTCTGATTTTTGAATTTTCAAACTATGAACCTTATTTTTGAATTGGTGTAAAGTATACACGTTATTTATGAATTTTTTCCAATTTGAAGTGGTTGCTCATGGCCCATGTAGTGTAAGTGTTGACCTATTAATTAGACTTAAGGCCCATCTGCACTCTCTTCGGCCCATTTGAAGTTAGCTTTGTTTATATGTTGCCTTTTCATTTGAATTGTGCAAGTGCGGTAGAATTGGAGCAAAGTGAGGAAGCCGGGTATGTCTCCCTGAAGAATAATATTGTTACCTCAGTTTACTTCAGCTTTGTGTTGCTTTTCTTCCTCTCATTCACGTGTATTTTCCTTACCATAGTTAGTTAAGTTTGTTGTCCAGGTGTCATAGTTTTATTGGGTACTTCCTTGTATAAAACCTTGACTCTCACTATGTTGATTTTTACTTTTTATGAAATAAGATTTTAGCTGAACCAGCAGCTCGTTAGCTGCACGAAACCTTCTCTCGTTTACATCATGGTATCAGAGCACCATGGGTTACCCAGATCCTAAGCTCAATCATCTAATCTTGCGTTAATCATGGAGACGGAAATTGCTCGTGAACGAGCACACGGATTACCAGTAGATCAGGAAGCTTTTGAGAAGGATTATGGCAATGGAGATCCATTGGATCTACAAGGATCAGATCATCCAGGAATGATATTACTTACCTCACCATTAACAGGTAAAAACTACCTCAGTTGGAGTCGATCGATTAAAATTGCACTTGGTGCAAAATTGAAATTAGGATTTATTGATGGAAAATGTGGAAAACCAGCTGAAACTTCTTCAAAATTTGATCAATGGAATAGAGTGGATTGTATGGTTAGATCTTGGATTTTGAATTCGATATCAAAGGAAATCGTCGATGCTTTTATTTACACGACTTCGGCCAGAGAGTTATGGATTGAATTAGAAGAAAGGTATGGGGAGTGTAATGGACCTCTTCTTTACCAATTCCAGAGAGAAATCAGCAGCTCCACTCAAGGATCGTTGTCAATTGAAAAGTACTTCACTAAACTCAAAAAATTGTGGGATGAAATCGCGTGTTTAATGCCCATTCCAATCTGTTCTTGCGGAGCTGCGAAGGAGGTATCTGAACTTGCCTCATTCAATAAGCTTATGCAATTTCTAATGGGGTTAAATGACACCTATGATAATATAAGAAATCAGTTGTTAGTGATGGATCCTTTACCATCAGTAAATAGAGCCTACTCTATGGTTTTAAGAGTTGAAAAACAAAGAGAGATACATGTTCTTTACCCAGAAGCTACTGATGATGCAGCTATGATGGCGTCAACAAACAATCACAGAGGTAATGGATATTTCAGAGGAAGAGGAGGCTGGAATGGTAGATTTAGTGGGAAACCTAATACTTCCTTTGGAAGAGGAATCAATAAGAGATTTAATAGCAATTTTGAAATGCCATTCTGTGAACATTGTCATGCTAATGGTCACTCAAAGGAAAATTGCTTCAAGCTGATTGGCTATCCGGATTGGTACAAAGGATTGAGAGAACAGAGGGTTAAGGAGTATGGAGGTAAAGCTGTGGCAAATAATGTGATAAACATGAGTAATTCACCACTTGATCTTGAGGGAAAGGCAGCAGGAATGAATCAACAGAGTGAAGCATCTTCTGGAAATATAACAGACATTGTGCAGCAAGAGTTGATGAAAATGCTAAAAGGAAAACTGCTGATTGATAATGGAAGTCAAATTAATTTTGCACACCTCAATGACTATTCAGGTATGTGTTCTCAATACATGGCTTTTGCATCACTTGATGATTTTGGATGTGAGACTTGGATAATTGATACTGGTGCTTCAAATCATATATGCACAGACATAAACAAAATGACCAGTGTTAAACCTGTTACACAATCCACTGCAGTTTGCTTGCCTGATGGGTCCATTAAACATGTTAAACACACTGGATCTATCATTTTAAACCAGAGACTGATCCTGACTAATGTTTTGCACATTCCCTCATTTAAATTCAACCTTCTATCTGTTCCTAAATTGACTCAAACAGCTAGAGTTAAATTTACCTTTTATCCTACTCATTGCTTCCTACAGGACCTGAAGGATGAAAGGACACTAGCAATTGGAAAGCTGAGTGGAAAGTTATATACATTTGATAAAAGTAGTTTTCAGGGAAAGGAGATAGGAGTTTGTGATAGAGAAGGTAGTTTCTGTCATGACTTGTCTACTGAGAAACTGATGTCTGGTGATGAAAGATTTTATGTGAATAAAGCTTCCTCTATTTCAATTGTTGATTGGCATAATAAATTAGGTCATGCTTCTTATCAATGTTTACAACATCTAGAATTCCTTCGACCTTTATGCAACAATTCTGCCATCAAACCATTACAACCATGTGACATTTGCCATAAAGCTAAACAAAGTAGATTAACCTTCCAAAATTCACAGATTCATACCAGTTCTATTTTCGAACTCTTGCACATCGATATCTGGGGTCCTTATAGACAATACACTCCTACCGGTACTCCCTACATGCTTACTATAGTAGATGATTTCTCAAGAGCCACATGGACGTTTATGTTAATTCAAAAATCTCAAACTGCCAAAACTCTTGAATCATTCCTTATCATGGTTAAGAATCAATTTGAGAAAAATGTCAAAACTATACGGACTGACAATGGCAGTGAATTTACTAGCCATGAGTGTCAGAATTTACTTCGGGCCTTTGGTATTTTGCATCAGAAATCATGTGTCTACACTCCACAACAAAATGGAGTGGTTGAAAGGAAGCACAGGCATTTGTTAGATATGGCCAGGTCACTCATGTTTCAAGCCAATTTACCTAAGCAATTCTGGCCATATTCCATTCTTGTTTCAACCTACATCATAAACAGAATTCCTAGTTCTGTTTTAAAGTGGCAGAGTCCCTATGAAATTCTGTATGGTACTACACCAGATCTTGCCTTTTTAAAGACCTTTGGCTGTCTGTGCTATATCACAAATACCAGACCACACAAAGATAAATTTGAGTTGAGGGCTCATAAGTGTATTTTCATTGGTTTTAGCCCAGGTCAAAAGGCCTACAAAGTGTTTGATCTCACTTCCAAACAGGTTCATATTTCTAGGGATGTTATCTTTTATGAAAACATTTTTCCTTTTCAGCTTCAAATTCAGCCTGTTCTTGAAACTCCATTACCGATTGAATCAAATTTCGATGACCCCATCAGACTTCCCACTATATTACCCACAATATCCTCCAACTCTGATCAGAGTGTTTCAGATTCCCTTTTAGACCCCATAACAGACTCAACCTCTACTAGTCATATACCTGAATCCTCAAATTCTGATCCTCACTATGTGCCTCTCATTCAGGTCCCATTCTCTGACTCTCCTACTCATGACTCAGTTAGTGTGCAAGGGCCTAGACAAAGTGGCAGGTTGAGAGCTAAACCTCTCTGGATGAATGATTTTATCACTAATATTACTGACACTTCAGTGAATCCTATTGCTAATGTCCTAACAGATTCTGGTCTTACCAATTTCAGTTCACAACATACTCCTACCACTTTTCCTTATTCTATTTCACCTTTTTTACACCATGCATATGTTTCTTTTTTGGCTAATGTATCGAATGTTCAAGAACCACGTACATATCATCAAGCATGTAAGAACCACAATTGGGTTCAGGCCATGAATCAAGAGTTACAGGCTTTGGAACAAAATAATACTTGGGAGTTGACTTGGTTACCTGCTGGAAAGAGAGCCATTGGCTCTAAATGGGTATATAAACTCAAGCTTAACCCAGATGGCACGATTGATAGATTCAAGGCACGGTTAGTAGCAAAAGGATATGATCAAATGGAGGGGGTGGATTTCTTCGAATGTTTTTCACCTGTGGCGAAATTGGTCACAGTCCGTATTCTCCTTGCTATTGCTTCAGCAAAATCATGGCCTATTCATCAGCTTGACATTAATAATGCCTTTTTACATGGATTTCTTGATGAAGAAATCTACATGATTCCACCGGCTGGTTATGATAAGGTTCAATCTGGTCAAGTTTGTAAATTGAAGAGAAGCATGTATGGTCTAAAACAGGCTTCGAGACAGTGGAATATTGAGCTATGTCACAAACTTACTGGTTATGGTTTTCGTCAGTCCCAGCATGATCATTGCCTCTTTATCCACCAATCTTCAGATCATTGTGTTTTCCTCCTGATTTATGTGGATGATATCTTGATCACAGGAACACATGAAGCAGATATCTTGTCTGTTAAGCAGTTTTTAAATTCTCAATTTACTATCAAGGACCTTGGTTATGCAAAATTCTTCCTGGGACTTGAGATCGCTAGAGGCAGGTCTGGTACTTATGTGAATCAACGGAAATACATTTTGGATATCATTGATGATGTGGGTCTTGCTGGTGCAAAACCTACTAAGGTTCCTATTCCACCTGGCACGAAGTTATCTCAGAATGATGGTCAACTCTTTTCGGATCCGGCACGGTATAGGCGTCTGATTGGCAGACTTCTGTACTTAAACTTGACAAGGCCTGATCTTACCTATGGCATTCAGCAGTTAAGTCAGTTTGTCAACAACCCTTGCCAAATCCATTGGGATACCGCTATTCACTTGCTAAAATATTTGAAAGGTTGCCCTTCACAGGGGCTGTTTTTCCCTGTTCAGGATGATCTCTCTTTGACAGCTTATTCGGATGCAGACTGGGCCTCTTGTGTGGATACTAGACGATCCCTTACTGGTTTTTGCATTTTTTTGGGTACTACTCTCGTTTCTTGGAAGACAAAAAAACAAACTACCGTCTCCCGGTCCACTGCTGAGGCAGAGTATAGGAGCCTTGCTGCAACAGTTTGTGAACTTCGCTGGATCAGCTATGTACTTGCTGATTTTCTGATCCCACTCCCACTGCCTATTCCGCTATGGTGTGATAATAAATCTGCTCTTCACATTACCGCTAATCCTGTTTTTCATGAACGCACTAAGCATCTCGAGATTGATTGTCACATCGTGCGGGACAAGTTTAAAGAAGGTTTT
Source organism: Fraxinus americana (assembly GCA_035079005.1). Classification (NCBI taxonomy): domain Eukaryota; kingdom Viridiplantae; phylum Streptophyta; class Magnoliopsida; order Lamiales; family Oleaceae; genus Fraxinus; species Fraxinus americana. Next base: position 65,317 of record JAVHZT010000140.1, on the reverse strand, counting down.
GTTCTTCCCAAGTTCGTCTCTTCTTCTCATCAACTTGCGGATATTTTCACAAAGGCGTTGTCTCCTCCTCAATTTCATATTCTTACTGGCAAGCTGGGCCTTGGGGATATTCATCATTTGCCAGCTTGCGGGGGGGATGAAGAATAATATTGTTACCTCAGTTTACTTCAGCTTTGTGTTGCTTTTCTTCCTCTCATTCACGTGTATTTTCCTTACCATAGTTAGTTAAGTTTGTTGTCCAGGTGTCATAGTTTTATTGGGTACTTCCTTGTATAAAACCTTGACTCTCACTATGTTGATTTTTACTTTTTATGAAATAAGATTTTAGCTGAACCAGCAGCTCGTTAGCTGCACTAAACCTTCTCTCGTTTACATCACTCCCTTCCTCTCTTTCTGAGTGCCTTTGTGAGTACAAGAAGCTGGTTCTTCCTTTCTTCTCCTCTTTGTGAGCTACCACCTTATCTCCCTTTGGGGGATATTTTCTTTGTGGATGTGAGAAAGCTTTTTGTGGACTAGATTTCTCTTGGGCAACCTTTGTGGTGTGTTTGGTTGAGCTTAAGGGTTTGGAATAACTCTGTGGTTTGTGGCTCGATTAAACTGAGCCCTAAACCTTAGTGGCCGCTAAAGTTATTGGTTTTGCATATTGTGAAGCTTCTTCGTGATGTATATTTTTCGACATCTACCAAGTAGAACCCCCTCTCTTTCTTATGTCTTGGTGAACAAAGATCAGAGTAATTAGGTCAAGGACGCTTATCCAGATGCTGACTTCAAGGAGACGGCACATATGACAACCAACAATTTAGTTAAGGAAATAAGAAAAATTAATCAGAGCCTTTTCAGAAAATACTTTAGAAAATCATTACCAAAAAACTGAAAATGAAAAGAAGAAAAATAGCACAACCCACCCCATCCGGAGAATCACATCGTTCTTCCCGTCCTTCACTCCTTCAGCCACAAGAATATATTTCCCGGGTTCGGATTCGATTGTCTTGAACGTGATGAGAACATAATCAAGAAAGTGTTTAGCTTCCAATTTCAGGCCGGACAATTGTCCATGGACAAGAACCTCGATCGACCAACTTACTGATCCACGTCGCTGGGAAATCTTGAGGATTTTTGATGCATTGACATGCTTCTCGCCGCCGGGCTTCAGGCTGGGAATATTGAGGCCCTGTACCGAAACCACAAATTGCAGTGGAAGCCTGGTGAGACTCCTAAGTATTGTAACGTGAGGGATAGCAACATCCATTTGTGGAAATTAGGGTTTAGATCACCAGCCAAGGGAGGTCCCCGTTTTATAAACGTTCAGGTGGAGGACCTCTGATGACAATAACGGTGGGTGAGTAGATAAATTTTTTTTTTTTTAATCACAGTGGGGTCCACCACCGATTGTCAACCACTTCGATGATTCGTTGCTAAGTCGAATTCCTCTTAGTCAATTGACTCAATTCTGACCAATTGCCAAATGTCGGCCGCCTATTGGGGGGCACACTGCTTTTCAGTTGATTCTCCGCCTATTGGGGGACCACAGTTTGAATTTCTGCTGATTCTTCTTCTAGAATTATGCTCATACATGTTATGTTTTTTCTTTTAATTATTTTATATTTGGAAAATATTAATTGAATAATGACTTGGGCCATTTTTGGAACAGGCCCATTAAGGTCCAAATTCAACTAATGGGCCAAAACATGATAGATGTTAGGTTATTGAAAGAGGAAATTACAAAAAACCAGTGGTTTTAACTTTCAAATTCAAAATTCAGGTCCAATATTTATCTAATCAAAAATCAGGTATAAATTAAATATTTAAATAATATTATAATACTAATTTTTCAAACCCTAATTCATTTTCAATCCATATTTTCTCTCTCTCTCTCTCTCTCTCTCTCTCTCTCCATTTCTCTTACCGCCCTCTTCCTCACCGCCACCGCCGCCGCCGCCGCGCCTCCGCCTCCCTCTCTCCTCCCCTCCCCTCCCCTCCCTCCCTCCCTCCTCGACACAGTAGCGATTTCGCTGCCCATCCGGCAGCGAGATGGGCAGCGAAATCGCTGCCCGTGAGCAGTGAAATCGTCGGAAGGAAGAGCGAAATCGTTCTTTGCACCTGACGAATGATTGCCGGATGTCTGTAAATCCGGCGAAATCGGCTGCCGGTGCAGACCGATTTCGCATTTTTTTTTTTCTTTTTTTTTTTTTTTTTTTTTTTTGCATTTTTTTTTTTTTTGGCTATTGAGTGATGTTATTGTTGGTGGATCTATGGTTGTTATTGTTGGTGGATCTATGGTGGTGGTGGCGATTTTGTGGCGGGGGCGGCCACGTTGGTGGTTATTGTTGGTGGTGTGATGTGCGTTGGTTGTTATTGTTGGTGGATCTATGGTGGTGGTGGCGATTTTGTGGCGGGGGCGGCCACGTTGGTGGTTATTGTTGGTGGTGTGTGACCAAATATTTGGTTATCTGTGACCAAATATTTAATCTGTGACAAGCGGTGTTGGTATGGTGTGGTGTGATGTGATGTGTGACCTCTATTTGGTGTATGTGACTAATTACTTGGTTATGTAACCAAGTATTTGAGGGTATGTGACCAAATATTTGGTAATCTGTGACTGATTACTTAACTGTGACCTAAAAATTTAGTAATATGTGACTCAAAAATAATCTGTGACCAAACAGTTTTTGAAATATGTGACCGTGTGACCTATAAATTTTGATATGTGACCAACTAAATTTGAAATATGTGACCAAAGAAATAATTGTGACCTACAAAATTTTTGAACTGTGACCGTAAAATAATATGTAACCTATAAGAATTATTATCCGTGACTGAAAAATAATATGTGACTAACTAAATTGTAAATCTGTGACCAAAATGTGACCGGTGACTATAATAATACGTGACTCTTTAAAAATCTGTGACCTCGCCGGAATGGTCGCCGGAATCGGAGCCGGAGAAAAGTGGTGGTCGGAATTGTCATCGGAATAGTCACCGGAGTAGGGGGTGGTGCATGTGGGGTGGGTTTATTATATTATATTATATTAGAATTAAAAAAAAAAAAAAAACAAACCTGATTTTTGAAGTTTCAAACTATAAATCTTATTTTTGAATTGGTGTAAAGAATACACCTTATTTATGAATTTTTCCCTTATTGAAACCCAACCATAGAAAATGGTTTGATTTGGTGTCAAACCGTTTTGAATTATTCGATTTGAAATAGTTTAAAATCGTATGAAATCCCGTTCCAGCTCCTAATGTAAACTGACTTACTGGAAAAAATGGAAATCATATAACTATTTCAACCCGGATGTTTTTCTAAGATCAGAAGACATACCTTCAGCTGCCCCCATGGAAATCTTCGTTCCTGCAACATGCATGGCGATGGCGTGCTTCTACTCTGCAAAAATATCTGAGCTCAGCTCTCGTATAGCTACTGAAGCTACCAAAAATCGTACCTATCGACTTCCAAGCTTGATGACTGAGAATGAGTACGAACGAGGTCTTCCGGTACCTGAAATAAAGGCGTCGAGGTGTGTTCTAGTCGCCCTTCCGATGCTTAAGTCAGAGAAAGAATATGAAAACAGTATATGCTGTAAACCCGAGGGGTGGACCATAAAAGCACATCCCATTTAAAAAAAATAAAAATATATTTACCAGCCCGCTGTTCGACTGCCAAAACACGAGCTAAGCGGCGGTGGCCGGAACGAGCCCACCTAGAAGCCTTCGATATCCTGCACAAAATCCAAACTCCCCTGTTTTCTTACTTCATTTTTATGCCCTAATTTCACTTTATTGTTCCTAAAATGGCTGATGGGTTTCAATGATCGGAGTTTTGGTTGCCGTCTGAGTTTCTCACGGATCAGGATTCTGTCATGGAGAAGGAGAAATCAAACAAAAAAACTAAGTCAGTTTCCGAGTTGTGCTTCCCCCATTGAATTTCCCTACGCTTTTGGCAATTATGGAGTCGGCTATCCCGAAACAGAGAGTGATGATGAAGACTTGCTCGCCGCTTTAACTGAATCCTCTTTCTACCATCATCTCAACCCCGCCAAGCCTAAAAATCTCGAGGTGCCATTTATCTCACTTTCGGTGGAAGAGTGGGCAGCTTCGGGGGTTTACAGTTTGGTCGGAGGCAGGGGCGGATCCAGCACCTGGCCAGCCCCCGCGGCCGCCCGTGCTGGATCCGCCAGGAGCTTGAAGTAGCCCATCGCCATTCGCCATCCGCCAGGAAGAAATGGAGAGGAAGACAGCTGAGCAGAGAAAGCAGGGAAAGTTCGGAGAAGAAGACATAGCAATCAGAGAAAGTTGGGCCTGAATTTTTTTTTTCTTTTGTTATTGTTTGGCCTTTTCAATGAATGGGCCCAAAATCCCAAACCCAATCCTTAGTTGTTTATGGTTCATTACTCATTATCCACCCCCACAAAACCTAATAAATTGAAAACGGGAGGTGGGGATAATTGGGAAATTTCTTTGCGCTGAAAGAACATGGGGCAGGGCATACTAACATCTGGAACTCTCACCCGAAGACCTACGAGCCTGGTTCCCGCACCTGGTAATCCCGTCTCTAAGTTGTCATTGTTTGAGAGAATATTTAAACGTTTTGGTGTAATTGAATCTGTCTAATATTGCAAGGATTTTGAGGGAGTTATGATGTGTTATTTTACTTGGATCCGTGGATTTTTTGAGACTGATTTGATATTTGTGTATGTAAATATATATCTATTGATGAATTTGGTCATCGTTGATTGTTAATTTGCCCTGATCTCGTGTTTTACGTGATGAATTGTTGTAGTTAATATACCAAAAGGAGGACAATAAATGATATAAGGGCTATCAATTATAAAAGGGAATTGGCATGCTGACTGGTAGTATTATGTGTCTTAGATGTGTTAATTGAATAGCGGTCGAGATTGTTTGGTAATTCTAATAATTTTCCTCATATAATTTATTTTTCAGTACATGTTCTGCTGGGTTGAAGACTTGTTTAAAATTTCCAACTTTCTCTGATTGCTAATTGTGGTCAATTTTTATAGGATGGGAACGTCTCACAACTCAAGCATGTTTTCATTCGCGGCAGCAAATCTTAAATTATTGTTAGAAATGGTTTTCTTGCATCAATTTTTATATATTTACTAATACTGAATTTTTACCAGATTCATGGTAATACTAATACCAGACATGCTCAAGAATGCTCCAATGTTCAAAGCTTCAAGCGTTCGGAAGCTAGAATCAAGGTACCATTTTATTCTGTCGGTGCTCTTTTCTTCTTTTTGCTTTCACTACGTACATCCTTGCTGATTTTTTGACTTACACCTTTGAAGGGCAAGGGTTCTGCTTCTTCTGGACTCGAAGTTGGACGAGGACGTCTTTGTTGCTATGCGAGCTAGAGTAAGTTACCCAGCATCCTCCCTCTCCATCCTTTTGACAATCTGATTACTATTGTCCAAACATGGTCTGGTTATTGGGTGCTATATATAAGCTTTTCTTTTAGCTTGGGCATCTTTTATAGTTTTACTATTTGTTTCCCATATGCCTAGTAGTTATATGACAGGTAGATTAACACGGCTATAGCTAAATTTTTCTTATATTTTCATATGTATATATTTTTTACGTTTTAGTGCATTTACATATGTATTGAATTATATTTTCAGCTATTACGATCGTTGATTGTCAACGGTCATCGGTCAACGGTCTCCGCCCGTGCTGAACTAAAAGGCTGGATTCGCCCCTGGTCGGAGGTGCGGCGTTGGTTGGTTAGCCGGCGATGCAGAAGATGCATGTAGTCTCTAGGTGAAATTGGATAATATGGGGGAGATATGTAATGCGTGGTTCTGGCTTTATCTCACATTTTGGTACAAGTAAAGCTTAACCAATAGGATAAGGTTTGGTGTACAACCTTTTTTTTTTTCACGTTCAATTTCATAGTTTTTTTAAATTGCTAAGGTGGGAGTGTGAAATTGCTAAAAAAATGAATTCTTCAAAAAAGGAACCACATAACCCGTCGATTGTCTAAAGAATAATACTATGTGTACACCTTGTGGTGTACACAATGCATTAGGACCGGCCCTAGCCCAAGGCTGCTAAGGCCACTGCCTTGGGCCTCAAATATTTAGGTGCCTCAAAAAAAAAAAAAAAAACAAAAAAAAGCCTAAAAGCCCAAATCAAAACCCCCCCAAATCCCTATTTCCTTCATCTTCCAACTCTTCCTCTTCGGTCTTCCGTCTTCTTCTCGCCTCTTGGCTTTTTCAACAGTGAACAACCTCTTTGAAGTATTTCAGGTGCTTGACTTGCAAGTTTTTGCCTCTCCACGTATCACATTAAAGCCGCTGGTCCCCAGCATCCCTTGTTTTGCAAATATATTTGTTTCTCTTATGGAAAATGTGCATATTGACATACTCATCTTTAGTTGATAATATTTATAAAGGAGTATAAAGAACATATTTTAGCAAGGTTGGAGAAAATTTTGCATCCCTTCTTCTCTTCTACTATACACTCATTTTTAAGATTAGACATTATATACACTAATTATCAAAAAAAGATAATATTCTTTTGCTACTATGTTTAAATGCCAAATATTATACATTTTGGAAGTCTGTCAACAAAACCAAACACCACACATGGTCATCGACCACCACCATCCATGGTCGCCTATCATCCATTAAACCAATACCACGTCCTAGAGGTGTAAGGCGGCTACTAGCATTATCACATTGAAGAAGCATATGGTGCCGCCTCTACAAGCTAGCAAAGAAGCTGACGAATTGGTTGTTTTTGAATAGGTTGAGATTCAATCTCAACCCCCATTTCAGTTTGAATAAAGAATGACTTCTAATTGAAAATTACAGAAAACGTAAATTACAGGGGGGAATTTGGATTTTATGCATACAAATTTGGGACCCCACCACATGCATTGTTGTTACAAAATGAGCATAATAATGAATTTTGTTATATTGATGTAGTTCTTTTGTGGTTGAACTAGATTGTAGATCGATGGCTTGCTAGAATAGGGGAATTTGTTATTATTATAGACAGAGGGGACATAGACTATGGGTACTTCAAATGGTGTAAAAATGATCCCGACAAAAAATGTCCATTGCATGATGACGATGAATCTAGTGGCATTACTAATGGATGTGAGTCGGGATAATTTGTCGCATGTGTTGAAAACTCTTTCCAAGCTAACGGAGGAAAAATACTTGGAGATTTCCCTCAACATAAAGATGCGTAATGGGAAAGAAGATTCAGATGATATTATTTAAAAGTCGATATATTGGGATAGTGTTTCAAATGTTCGTATTTGGTGATCGTTCGAACATGTCAATGCTAATGGATTATCTTGAACTTGAAGTCTTTGCAGTAGTTTGTGGTAATGCAATTGTTTCTTGCAATGGAACAACTTTTTATCCCATTTATAAATATTAACATTGCTATCTGATTTAGTTTCTTTCATACTATCTGGACAATCTTCACTTACAAAATATTATAATGTGCATTACAAGTTGACAACGCTAGTTATAAATAACCTTAATTAATAAAGGAAAGGAAAGCAATCCATATTCTGGGCAATCTTCCTCTCTGTAAATCAGCTAATAAATGACAATCACAGATTCACGTTCTTCTTTGACTAGAAAGAGATCAGCTCAATTTTGTGTAAAATTGAAAATTCAATGTCACAACGAACAAATTGATAAGTATGCGAAAAAAGATTCATCATTTCGTGAACAATTAAATTTCCAAATGGTTCATGTTTAATCTAATTCATATATTATTCAATTAAAAAAACAATAAATCAATCAATCACCATCAAAAGGAAGCAGAAACGAACCCAAAATTAACCCACTACTTTAAGAGAGACAAAAATTTTAGGTAAGCAAGTAAAAATCCAGATGATAAATTTTTGCAGTTACACTTACTCTTTTTCCTTTGTTTTTGTGCTTTTGAAAGTGTATTCTGAATAAATGCTGAGAAAGCACAAGGCCAAGGTCCATTTTCAGAAATTTAGCACTGTAATTTTTATTTTAATACAGAAATGCTGAGAAAATAAGAGAATTCTGAATCTCTCTTTCTTTGTACCTATCTCTATCTGTATCTCCAGTATATATTTTTCTGAAGCTTCAAACTTCAAGTGAAATTCTTCACTGGTCACCGTGAATGGGTGGCTTCGTCACCGTGTTTCTTCATTGAATGGGTGGCGATTTGGGGGAGAGTTGGGAGTAGGTTGGATTTGGAGATTTGCACATTTAGACAAGGGTTGTGCTATGTGTACACAACGGTGTACACAATGTATTACACCACACACAATAAAATATTTGTGTAATGCATTACAGGGCCGGCCCTGAGAATTTAGAGGCTCTAGGCGATTAATTATTACGAGGCCCTTCAACGTAAAGAATCCTGACTGCTTTCTTCATTGCTATGTCAAATGACCAAGTAATATTTTGTTTAATGTTAGAAAATAAATGTTAGCATGAAATGAAAAGCTGGGAAAACATGCGAACTTACTTCGAGGAATCCATTATCTGGACCTCGAGTCTTTTAGGACATAGATACACATTCTCAACCTGATCTTTTATAAGTTCCTAAAGAAGCACAAAAACTCATGAGGATCAAAACCATATATCATCATAAATTCTCAAAATTATTTCATAAGCCACTTGGTCTTTGTCCAACTCTTGGTCATAAGCGGGCATTCTCAAAATTATTCCATTAAACAGCCTTGTCGATTCAACCTCGGAGAAAACGAATGAAATGATGAGGAATTTAAAAGGGTAGGAGGGCAAACATAGAATATCACTTGAACAAATCTGTACAGCCCAAGAATTGACATAGAGCAGCTTCAGTTCAAAGTCAACATGAGGCTGCAAAGCGAGATTTATACATGTTAATTTATATTATGGGGTTTAAAAATTAAGTTACAAAAAGAATTTTTAAGGCAATAGAAAATTAATGAAAATAGATCAATACATTGCTACATTATTCGTCGACGCATTTCATACCTTGAAAACGTTATATAATCACATTCTTATCAATATTGTCAGACATATCATCATCAATAATGTCAAATACAAATTTCTATTTAGAAAACCTCTCAATAGCTATTACAAAATATAACTCAGCAAAAAATGAACACTTACACCATGTTTGATACTCATTTTTCTAAAAATGTATTTTTTGCTATCTTATTTTCAATCACACATTTTTCAATAAAATAATATTCAAATCCAAAAAAATTAATTATTTTTAACTACATATTTCGATCAAATCACTATTTAAAATGCATTCGTTGGAGAATAATGTCCATCAAACAGGATATTATATATTTCAACAACAAAAACATAATGAATTCCAAATTCCAATAGGCAAAATTTCCCTCTTTTGCTAAAACACGATAGAAAATAATGTATGTTTATAACTTGTTTGAGCCCCGTTTTATTGTAAAAATGCATTTTGAAGTATTAGATTGATGGAGAATATATAGTTAAAAAATAAGAAAAAGTCTTGAATTTGCTTGTAATATTATTTTATTGAAAAATATGTGGTTGAAAGAAGAAAGAAGAAAAATGTATATTGAAAATAATAGGTATAAGTTAGTGCTATACTTCACAATCAATTCCAATGGATATAATTTTCCATAATTCCATCATCCAATTCTGTATTAGCATGATAGATGACAATCAATTCCATAAAAATTCCAATCACCAGTTAGCAAAAGCCATTGCTTATTTGAGAACTGAAAGAATGATGTCAAGAATTGATTTCTTCCATTAAAATTGGCACATAAAAACCATTAAATTGTCGGGTTAATAACCCAAATAGTCACTAGCTTTTGCAAAAAGTTTTCACATAGTTACTGAATTTTAAAAATCATTCAAGTCATCACTGAACTTTACAAAAGGTTTACATGGGATCACTGAACTTTGTAAAAAAATTCCACATGATTACTGAACTTTGCAAAGGTTTCAGTGACCCCGCGTAAACCTTTTACAAAGTTCAGTGACCCTGTGTAAACATTTTACAAAGTTCAGTAATAACTTGGGTGATTTTTAAAGTTCGCGACCATGTGAAAACTTTTTGCAAAGTTTAGTGACCATTTGGGTTATTAACCCATTAATAATTATATAATAATGTACCCAAAAATTTGTTAAAAAGCACTTAGAATTTTGTGTTTTTGATAGCTTTAGATACTCGCGATGAGTAAATGAAAGTAAAGAATAGTAAAAAAAAAAAATCACTTGAGAAATTAGCATAAGATTTTAAGTATAGCGTGTAGAAAATGTTCTTATTTCTATATGCATTAACCATTTAGTCTTCAATGAAAATATTTTTAAATATAAGCCCCCCGGGGCACATCCAAGTTGGCAAAGGATGGGCATTGCTGGGCTTGCAACCTCAGGGTGGGGAGTTCGATTCCTGGATGGAGCAGCTGAGTGTTGTAATACTCAATTTGGGTGGAGCAGCTTGATGATGTAATATCCATGGAGGAAGGCTTCCTTGGGGCCAGGAGTATAAAGGATGCACAGACCCTGGTCAAATTGGGCATATCCCGCGATTAACCTCCACACATCACTGAGGGGCCGGGGATGGGTGGTCCAGGACATAGTCTAGTGTAAGTTATGATACCTGGATATCAAAAAAAAAAAAAAAAAATTTTTTAAATATAACCCAGCCTAAAGCATAATACACTCAATTGGGTTAGTATCTCCACATATCACGCACAGGACAAATTTCTTAGCAAAGAAAGTCCAGCCTTGTAAAATTTAAGATTTACTTACTAAGCCCCTGTTTGGCCCCCATTAAATTAAATTACATTACATTAAATTTTTCTCTTTTCATTACAACCACACATTCATCAAATAAAATAATATTACACACAAATCTAAAACTTTTCATTAGTTTTCCACCACACATTCTCCCATCAATCACCATTCCAAAAATTTTCAACTATCAAAAATGCCAAATAATGGGAGCCAAACAGGGGCTAAATTTCTACCGACAAGATTTCTCATGAGCTATTTTATTCTCAGGAACATTTTGAATCCAAGCTGGCGTAACGAAATTGTCCCAAAAAAAAATGAATACAAAGTCACTGCAAAGTATAATTTAAAAAAAAAATGCTATAATAAAAAGTTGTGGGACTTTTTTGCACATTTTAAATGTGGGAGCCGCTAAAAATTGAATAATTTTATTTATCATGATGATAAATTATCGGTGATATGATGGTCTATGTGGAATAATGAAATTGGACAATTCAATTTATATGAAATAAAGGGGGCAGAGAGAGAGAGAATTATGAAGGATAATGGATTATCACATTATCGATGATTTATTATCATGATCATAAATAGAATTGCTCCTAAAAATCTTCTCCAAAATATAAACAAGGAGTAGCTCAAAGAATTATTAATTAAGGTCACATAAGTAAACTAATTAATAATTGAAATTTGAAATATAGTTTATGTGATTGAAAGCTATGTAATCGTTGCTAGTTAAGATGTTCTATTCATGTAGTAACTCTCAAGGTTCTAAAATACGTAATGTGTGACAATTCTTTTCAGTCAAGCATCAAGCATTACAAGTATATGCTTGTCTATGCGAAGCATATAAATAATAATGTGTTTTTCAATTTTTAATATTATAAACCAATAAATAGATAAAATAATGCATTTTTTGAACTTTATAAATATTCTTCAAATTTGAAAAATAATAATTAAAAAAATTGCTCAAAATCATGTATACTACATATTGCAACTCTACGAAAAAATTGTTATGATTTTTATTTGAGGAAATTACACATAGACCTGGTTTTAGAATACCATTTTCATAACTCATGAATCAAGTTTCACATTGCAAAAATCAAGATTTAATTAATAATTTAAAAACATTTTTTAAATTTTTTATCTATAGATACAATATAAATTAATTTATATACACTCCCCTATCCTATCTAACCCAACCAACCCCTAAAATACTTATCTCGTCTCCACTCTCATCTCTTCTCCCGTCTCTCAACACTGTCCCCGCCACGACATCGACTTCTTCCCCTCATCTCCCTCTATCGTCTTCAATCTCCCTCTTGCTGCTCTCCTCTCCACTTTAATCTCTTCTCCCTGTATCTCAACGCCGCCGCCTCAACCTTCACTGTCGTCTCTCGCACTCTAAGACCTTTGTCGCTACCGTCCGCCTATACACAGTCAAACTAGGTAAACCCTAAAATAACAATTTCATCTCTACTCTCTTCGCCTTTCCACAGATACAGCATCAACCGTCGCCCGCTACCTCAACCTCCACTGTTCGTCTCTCCACTCTCAATCCTCCACGGCCACCATCCGCCTCTATACTGGCAGACCAGGTAGATTGAGAAGTCCCAAAATCAATTGTCTGATTCTCTCTTCGATGCTGCTTCGTTCCTGTCCTTTTTTTGTTTTTATTTTTGAGTGGTGCGGTGTTTGTGTTGCTGTGGGTACGGTTGGGTATGTGCGAGTGCCCGCGGAGGCAATTCAGGTGGGTGTGATTGCTTGGCTGCAGCGGCAGTGGAGGTGCGGTGGAATGGTCGTAATCGGTTCGGTGTTGTGGTATGGACGGTGGATTAGGACGTTGCAGATTGGTGGTCATAGTTATTTTGTGCGTGCGTGTGGCAGTTGGAAGTTGGTGCAATCTTGTTGGAGGTGGTGGTTTTGGAGGTGGTGACTTGTGCTGAGAGGTCGTGGTTTTGGTTTGTATGAGATGTTGATGTTGGTATTGGACGACGACAGTGGTGTTGCTGATGGTTGAGGCAGTGTCAAGGGGGTGCAGTGTGGGCGCGGTGGTTTTGGTTGATTGTGACCAATGATATAGATAAAATTGTGGACCAAAACATGATGTGTGACCTAAAAAGTATTAACTTGTGACTGATAATTTGATAATTTGTGACCTAAATAGTAAATATAATTTTTGATTAATTAATTTGATGTTTTGTGACCATAAAATAAATTGCGTTTGTGACCATAAAATAAGTAATGTGACTTGTAAATTTTGTGATTTGTGACCGATGAACAAATTGTGACCTTTGAAAATTTTGAATTGAGACCTACAATTTTTTGAATTGTGACCAAATTGCATAGATATGTGACCTTAATATAGTAATATCGCCGGAGTTGGAATACTTTCCGGAATCGGAGCAATTGTCGGAATAAAGCGGCGGTGGAACGATCATCGAAATAGTCGTCGGAATCGGAGCAGTTGCATGAACAGTCGCCAAAAAAGAGGGATCATCAAAAAAGTCGTCGAAATAGTCACTGGAACTGTAGGGGTGGTGGAAGTGTGGGTGGATGGGTTAATTATATTATATTATAATTAAATATTTAATTATAAATTGATTTAATAATTATTATTTCATAAATAAATTTTTTAAAAAACTTGATTTTTGAAATTTGAAACTTGTTTTTGTATTTTTGAAATGGGTAAAAAGTAATACCTTATTTTTGTATTGTTCCATTTTTATTTTTCTAGACAGCCCTATAGATTGCTATATATAATACGTGGACTTGATTTATTTGGCCTAATTTGATGTTTGTTGGGCTCGGTTTATTTTTGCAAGTTTTAAAAATCAATCAGACATGCGCATTTTGGCGTTTAACCATGCATATGTTAAAAGCCAAAATGCGGTCAATAAAATGGGTTGAATGCATTATCACACGCATACCCTATATGTAAAGCATTTCGAAAACGACTCGAGCATATGCGCTCATAGAGGTCATGCTTAAGTCCATTTTCCATTGTATTAACTATTAAGGTGTTCAACTCAATAAAGAGGGTTGATGAATCCAAACATTCACTGGATCTAGGTGGTAACCTAAAATCTCCAGAGTCTTGGATAGTATTTCTACTAAAAAAAATGTTCTATATACTATACAAATATTTATATCAGAAACAACAAAAAGCACACCCCCAACTAAAAAAATGGATCTCTCTTCAGAATTACATACTACATTTTGTATTGATTTTTAACCCAAAATAATTTGTCTGTCTTCTCTTATTCTTGTTAGCCGGCCTCACTAGTCTACTCTTAATTTATGACAAGAACATGGTGTCAAACAAAGTATAGTGACATTTAGAAAAAATTTAGAAAAAGACATAATTTGAGACAGCACAAAAAGATTAACCAAATGGATAGCAGCTTCAGATTTTTGTGCTTTTCATTAAAAAACAACAATATCCTATTGCAACTCTACGAAAAAATTGTTATGATTTTTATTTTTCTAGACAACCCTATAGATTGCTATATATAATTTGTGGACTCGATTGATTTGGGCTAATTTGATGTTGTTGGGGCTCAGTTTACTATTTCAAGTTCTAAAAATTGGCTAGACATGTGCATTTTGGCGTTTAAGCACACATATGTTAAAGGCCAAAATGCGGTCAACAAAATGGGTTGACCGCATTGCCACGCGCATACCCTAAATGTGGAGCATTTCGAAAACGACTCGAGCATATGCGCTCATATACGCTAATATCTCTAGAGGTCACGCCTAAGTCCATTTTCCATTGTATTAACTATTAAGGTGTTCAACTCAATAAAGAGGGTTGATGAATCCAAACACTCACTGGATCTAGGTGGTAACCTAAAAACTCCAGAGTCTTGGATATTGTTTCTACTAAAAAAATGTTCTATATACTATACACATATTTATATCGGAAACAACAAAAAGCACACCCCCAACTGAAAAAATGGATCTCTCTTCAGAATTACATACTACATTTTGTATTGATTTTTAACCCCGATAATAATTTGTCTGTCTTCTCTTATTCTTGTTAGCCGGCTTCACTAGTCTACTCTTAATTTATGACAAGAACATGGTGTCAAACAAAGTATAGTGACATTTAGAAAAAATTTAGAAAAAGACATAATTTGAGACAGCACAAAAAGATTGACCAAATGGATAGCAGCTTCAGATTTTTGTGTTAAAAAACAACACCACCAATGGCGGAATCCGTGGGTGTGGGAAAGGAGGAAGAGAAAATGGTGAACATTTAAACGATAACGACGTAAGGAAGAATTTCTGAGTAAAATGACAAAGGAAAACTTTTCTTTATATTCTAACTAGTCTTTCACCCGTGCGGTGCACGGTGCGATGCACAAATTATAAATTAATACTGTTATGGATCATCTCATAAGTCACATGGACTGTTATATTACAAACTCTTCAAACATTTAGATAAAAAAAACTATTTAGTAGATAAATCAGAATTAAAATATATAAATAAAATACCTGGAATGCAAACGGAAAGCCATGTAATGAATATTTTCGTTATGTTTGTTGGTTTTGTTGCATTCTGTGTGATCGTCGCAACGAATTAAACAGAACAAAATATGATATGCGGCCCCATAGATACATAAAAAATTGTTCAAGATGTTCAACCATACCCAGTGTTCCATGATTAATATACCTTCCAACTAGTTTTAAAATACACTCCACCAACATGACCAATCCTAGTTTAAATTTATCATCCGCATTTTCACACATATGAAATGCTTCGAAAAACATTACCATAGTGATTCTTCTCATTCCGTTAAAATAAACACTTCTAAGTCGTTCGTCACTGGAGTCAAGTTCGGCAGATACTTCATGACAGGGTAATCCAGTGACGAGACAGAATTCTTGCATACCGAATCTTGCAAAATGATCACCTAATCTTATCCATATTTCATTTGTTTTTCCAGAGTCAACAATTCTCAATATAAATTCGTGTATCAATCTGCTACATAACTGTTGATGCTCCGCTCTATAGATAGCTCCATAAATAAATCCAAAGAAATTGCTATTACTGCACAATACTAAAGCTTGTTTATCTTCATCAATAAGTTCTATAAAATCCTTAATATACTGATGGATTGGAAATTGGGTAATGATAGCAGAGAACCTTCCTCTTAATAAATTCTTTATATATAAATATGTAAATCCTATATAAATATAAATATGGGAAAAAAGAAAGGTACCAAAAATCCAATCAAGCGACCTTTCAAATATCACACAGCATATGAGTGCTCCCTAAATAAAAACCACAACCTAGGCAAATAACCATTGAATTTTCCCTTCCTACTATATACTCAAGGTTCAACACAAAATGCATAACCATATACCGCATAAATTTGCAAGTCCTATATAATTTTAAGCTTGCATCAATGTAAATTTAAATTTTCTTCATTAATAACATAATAATCATATGCCTCCTGGTCAATACCGTTATATCTAAATTGAACACCATTTTAATAAATTCAACTACCATTAAATAACATTACAGCAGCAAAAATGAAAAAAATAAATCATAAACACCGTATCGTCTCCATATAACCATAACACCTCAAAACAACACGTTACAATAATTGATCATTTTCCAGTAAAAAAGTGGAGGAATGTCTCCTCCTCCTCCGAGTGTTGAGGCAGCGGAGGATACACGTCGTCCGCGTGCGGAGGCACAGCCGGAGATCTGGAGCCTCCGCGTGCGGAGGTATGGGTGCATGCGATGGCTACTGCCTCCGCATACGAAGGAACAGTTTCCTCACAGCGGAGGCCGGTGCATCCGTGGGCGGAGACGTCGGCTCGAATATTTGCCTTTAATTTAAAAATTCATACCTTTGATGCTGTGACTTGTGATTTGCAAATTGGTGCTATGACTTGTGATTTGCAAACATGTGAAATTGTATTTTGGTAGAAGGAAGGAAGGTAATATATATTTATGTTAATTGTACAACTAGTCATCATTTTTGTAGAAATAATAATAAACGAATTTTTTTTCCCTTCTTGCAATAATAAATTCTAACACTCTGATGCAATCTATATTAGTTTACCATCAAACATTCAAAACTATAACTTCTATTTTGTAGAAATCTGTGAGAAATTTTTTTATATTTTTCATTCCTTTTGTAAGCTGAATAATCATTTGAAATAATAAATTCTAATGGAGTGATCGGTAATGGATTTAAGTAGTACCATCCAATATTCAAAAATCACACATTAGACCAAAACAGATATCTCATCTTCGTTCATTAAACTTACCTGACCACCTGCATTTCGTTCATCAAGCTCGAATTCTGGAAGTATGCAATGAGGGATAACATGCTGACTTGGGGAAGAACACCCTTACCCACCACTTCTATGTACTCCATTAACCCAGCAACACACACCACCACTGTCGTCTATGCAATGGTTCAATAAAAATGTCTGGGAAGAGTTTGGAGACAGAGACGTTAGAGTCGCTGAGGGAGGAGGTTTTTCTTTTCTTCAAGCGGCTGGGCATTTTTCTAGCTTATGAAGCAAGGAGTAAGCATTTTGGTTGGGCAGGATTGAATTTAAAATTCTGGGCGGTATTCAATTCAAAAAAATCTGCAGAATTTTTTTTTTAATCTTGGGCGGGATGGAGGTGAATTATGGGCGGGAACACTGTTGCGGAACTATCCTTCTTTAATATAGTATAAGATTTTTCAAATTGGTTACTAGAGCAATACTCAACTCAAATATTTTCTCAAGTTTATCAAAATGTATACTTGAGAACTCTACATTCAGTCAACTTAGTTAGGCGAGCTAGTAAGTACGCAACCATTTTGTCGAGGTGAACGAATTTATGCTCAATTAACTTGATATTTGGTGGAGTTGATCAAGTACTCTGTCACTAATGGATTTCAATTAGTTACTAAACTTTGATGGAGTCTCTAGCATCATTACGGAAAATTATAAAATAATGCAAGTAGTTTGGTTACGATTTCTTATATTGATTTTCGTAAAGACTAACATGATATGTTAATGACCACTTGAAGTGATGATAAGATATATTATGAAAAAATTGTCCTTGGGAACTTGAGAGTCTTTGCAAAAAATCTGCATTATCACTCAGTATGACTGTTATTATTTATGTTGTTGATATGTATTAATCATTGAGTATTTTCGTGTGCTCAATTGCAGTGGAGGACACAGACATTTTGAATTAGGGGACACAATTAAACCTTGTAAGATCAAATACTTTGTTCTTCATTTTTGAATGGCTTATTAGCACAAAATATCTCTAAGTTTGATTCTTAGTGTGCAAAACATCCATATGTTTCAATTTTTTTCATTTTGATGTAGTTCGAAACTACAAACCAAACAATAATAAAGTGAAAACAGATTGCTCTATAAGAAAACTCACGCATTTTTCTTATTTCTTGAACAACCAAAAATCTACAAACGTTTGGAGAGCTTTAAATATGAAAGAAAACAGTAAACCTACTGGGCCAACAGTCCGTAAATGGGTTGGGCTACAAAGCAAAACAAATAAACATTAAAATTAATGAACTACGAAACTTAAAATGTTGTTTTGACTAGGAAGACGACGTCAAACGCCCAAAATCCATCATATGTCACGACAAAGCAGTAAGTTCAATCCGAATCGTCGCGAACTTTCTGTAATGGGGTTATGGGTCCAAAACGGACACCGTATGCAAAAGTTATGCCACTTTTTTTGAGCGCCGACAATTCAAGCGCTCCAAATATGCAATCGTCTATTCCTCCACATTAGCCTCATCACATTTCACCCTATTTCCATGTTTCATTGTAAAAAAACGTCATTTTCATCAATTTTTATCCAATTCTCAATTAAAATTTGTAAAATAACAAATGTACCATCGTATTTAAATAAAATAAAAAGAAAAAAAATAAAGAACAAATTGCAATTATACTCTGAATTTAAAAAAAAAAGTACAAATAAATCTCAAATAAATTAAATTAAAAAAATCAAAAAAGAAAAGAAAAATCTTCTTCTTCCCCCTCTCCCTCTCCCTCTCCCTCCCACACCCCCACCGCTACCCCTACCCCTACCCCTCACCCTCACCCTCACCATGAAACGAAACCAGAAAATATATTGGGAAATACTAGAGGATATAGACTAAACACCAATCTCTCATATTTCTTACTAGAGAATGTAGAAATACTTAGACTGGTTTTAGGATTAAACAAAAGAGGGATTTTCAATCAAATACTTAACAAGAATTCGCGTCACACCCAATTCTACTATCAACTCGCAATACTCCTCCAACAATATTTTCAATCAAATACTTAACAAGAATTCGCGTCACACCCAATTCTAACAACCCCAATTGTCATAATCGAAGATCTATAAATACAACCAACACTAGAAGAGATTTGCAGAAGACTTTAGAAAAGTAGATGAAAATCCGTTGGAGTATTTTAGAGACCAAAAGGATTTTGTAACTAAATGTTCTACTAAAGAAGGTATAAGAAACTTGTAATAGTTAAATAGAAGTTCATAAAAACATATCTACAATGAACAATAAATTTGAATCAATTTCCATCATCCATTTAAAGGAAGTGAAGCTACAAAAGGTCAAAAATACATCATTTGTAACCAACCAAATTAGAGGTAACGTGAGAGCTAAATACTGAAAGTAAGAATTTTAATAGAAACACTTATGAGAAACATGATGATTTCTTGTAAGAAAAATGATGCCAAGAAATGAATCAAGATGTGTGAGCAAGAAAATCCTATTATGGTTTGCCACTAAATGCAGTCCACACCGTTGTCTTGAGTTTTCTTATTATGCTTTGATGTTCATCGTTACTTAATCGTATTATGTTTTGATGTCCACACCTTTAATATGATGTTTTATTAATCTTCACTCGTTTTAAAGTTGCGGCTATTATTTCACAAAAAAAAAAAAAAAAAGGATTTAGAGTTGTAAATTACTATAATGATACTGATAAATATCAAGCCTCTCACATTGAAACATATGCCTCCCTTGTTGATGCTGTAGAAAACGTTGTTAGACTATTTTATTTTATTCATTTTATATTACTGGTATTTAATTTTTCAAATGACATTTTTTTTCTCCTAGGATTTTATATAGAAATTGTAACTATTTAAACTATCTTGGTAAGTAACGCATTGGCGCCTATGTGCTGTGCCAGGCAAAGTTGCAACAGTATGTTTGTCTATGACCTACTGACTATTGAAGGGGTTGCATACTTTCCAAGCCACCTTATACTTATAAATGGACTCTCTATTCTATTTCTTAAAAAATATCTTTTTGATAAATTAGTTGCATCTTCCCAAGTATTCATAATTAATTATCTTAGGTTGATGAATTTTTATTTATTTATTTATTTATTTTTGAGAAACCCTTCCACTCCAATTTTAAAGACCACGTAGAGGGTATTCATGATTGGTAGGTTATAGAAATACTCGGTTTTGCTTCTTTTTTTTTTTTTTTCCCCCTCAAGTTTTACTAACTTTTTGGTTCTTTCTTTTTTATTTTTTTGTCAAGTCACACATTTATCACATTGATTGCCAATTCAGAATGTAAATAGAGATTAACAATCACATCAGCCTATTTCCTCATTATTTGAAACTGTTGGGGATTCGAAATCATGTTGTAGTGCTACCTTATACTTTCACTTAAAGTCGTGTTTTCTGGGAAACACGGTTTTACTTAATATGCTGGTTTCTTAATCTGGTGACATCTGTCTTCACTGCTGGCCGTTGGATGAAATCTGATCTGAAGTATAAATAAGTGGAAGATGACTGTTCACTACACTTTTCACTCTCACGTTTGAGATTAGGGTTTGAGAGAGTTTCGAGAGAGTTCTTTGTACTTAGGGTTTTCGTCTGATTTGTTCAGAGTAAATCTTTTGTTCTCTTGTATGATTTACAAGTGTTAGCTTTAGACTACATGATTTCAAGTATGGAAATATGTTGGTGAGTGGATTTTGTCTGGTATAATTGTTGATAGCTTCGGTCTGGTGATTCTTGTGTGATTCAACCAAGATCTGTTGAATCCTGAAAGAGATAAGTCTCTAATTTGTATTCTTTGTGTTGATTGAACCCTTTGCAACCTTCGTTGCCAATTTTATGGCAGTATAGTGCAACCGAGCGTTATCCTTTTGTGGATGCTCAACAGGGAATTATGTGTATACCGAACCTCTGTGACGCCGGGCAGAATAGTGATTATTCTGCAGGCTAGTTCTACCAGCAAATTCACAGGGAAGAACACAAGATTAACACCAAAACATTACAGAGAAAATGTCTCTGGAGTTTAGAGAATTTTATTATATCACGCAATGATCAAAATAAGTCCACAAGCCGGACTTTATAGCCGAAATCCAAATTTTACCAAAAATGGCAAAATTTCAAAAATCACGCCAAACGAAAATATGGAATAAAATAAGTATTCTGCAAAAAAATCTAGCCCAAATCGGGTTAAAAATCATCTCCTA
Source organism: Fraxinus americana (assembly GCA_035079005.1). Taxonomy (NCBI): domain Eukaryota; kingdom Viridiplantae; phylum Streptophyta; class Magnoliopsida; order Lamiales; family Oleaceae; genus Fraxinus; species Fraxinus americana. The sequence continues at coordinate 44,087 of JAVHZT010000140.1, read as the reverse complement.
ACGTGCAATCGAAATATTACCAAAAAAAGTAAAAATTAACTTAAAATAGCAATTCGGAATGGAAAACAGCTGAATTTGAGGATGAAAACGGCACACACCGAGCATAGCTCGGTGGCCACGACGTGCACGCCGAAACAAGTTTTCCAGATTGTGTCATGATCTTGATTCTAATAACCATAGCCAAAGTTATGGTCAAATTATCGAAACACGACTTAATTGCCAAAGTTACGCGATCACTTGCCATCCTTGCCACGATCTGCCAACTCATGATACCTTAGAGCCATTAATATGTTATCTGACAACTCAGCATCTGACTCAGACCCTCCTGCATCAGCTGCTCCAGGTTGGAAAGAACTCGTCCTCGAGTTCGGGGTAGTGTCATTAGAATCCATAAAACAAAGACTGAGGTGTTTCACATTAAAGACATCAGAGGTCCTCAAGTGACTTGGAAGACGCAACCTGTAAGCATTATCGTTGATCTTCTGTAGTACCTCACAAGGCCCAATCTTCCGATCCGTAAGCTCATTATACTCACCAACAGGGAAACGATCACGAGTTAAAACAGGCCAGACAAAATCACCAACATCAAAAAGAACCTGACGACGATGACTGTCAACCCGAGCTTTGTACTTGGTATTGTTCTCATGAATTGCCAACTTCACTTGCTCATGGATACCCCGAAGATGCTCTGATACCAACTGATGCAAGAGAAAATTATAAGAAAGACAAAAATCTCACAAAAAGAATTTCAATCAAGAGAAATTCAAGAAAAACTTTATTTAATTCAAAACTGAGCTGCATCAAAAGGCTTACAACGTTTAAATAGCGAAACCCTAATAAAATTCGAAAAAAAATTACATAATAATAAAAAATAAAAAATAGAAAAAATTGAGATAATCACGGATCTTGATTCTCCTAATCATCAGAGCCGAAGTCGTTCCTTCATCATGTCGTCAAGGAGACGTCAAGAAGCCCGTGAAGCCCTAGTAGAGGAAATACATAAACATGATAAAATCGTACAGCTGCGTTAACAAGTGGAGTTGCTGACACAGCAAGTTGCTGCACTTATGCCGCAGCAACAAGCACCTAGGGGTCGTGGTCGTTGTGTGCAGGTTCCGATTGAGGAAGTCCAACACCGTGATCATAATATTCAGAATGTCACAATTGAAGACATTGAAGAAATAATAGAGGAGGAAGAGTTTGATTATAACAGTCTGCCTGTATTTGACAATGAAGATATTGAAGAAGCAACAGAGGAGGAATAGTTTGATTATGAAGGTCCGCCTGTATTTGACAATGAAGACATTGAAGAAGCAAAAGAGGATGAAGAGTTTGATTATGAATATCCGTCTGTATTTGACTGTGAAGACACTGAAGAAGCAACAGAGGAGGAAGAGTTTGATTATTACGGTTCGCCTGTATTTGACAGTGAAGGTGTAGAAGAAGCAGTAGAGAAGGTGGAGTTTGTGGTTGGTGATATGGGTCAGTCATTGGTGGTGAGGCGGAGTTTTCTGACTTCCTTGAAAAATAACACTGACTGGTTGTATACTAATCTCTTCCAGTCGACGTGTAATATTGGGAAAAAGAAAAGTGTGTTGCTTCCTGATAAGGGCTCAGTAAAAGCAGTTGGGGTTGATGCCAATTTACTGACCAGAGTGAAGTTCGAGACAAATATGGAAGGATGTGGGATAGTGTATGTGCTGGTGGAAAAGTCAGTTGACAGTGAGCAGGAGGTCACTCGCAGGATTCAGTCATTGCTAGAGGAATTTCATGAGGACTTCCCGGAAGAGCTTCCAGATGGATTACCGCCAGAGCCGTCATTTCGAGGTGATAATTCTGATGATGATGAGGTTTCTACCCCATCAAATTCGAGGGTGAATTTTTCTCAACCCGTGGAGAATGATGAAGGCAAAATAGTAATTCCATTTAATTTCAGGTTTGTTCGTTTTTTACAAATTGCTAGTCTAATTTGAGTGGAAACGGGCCAATGATCACAAGTCAGGGCCTTTGACCCTGAAGCACGTCAAATTTTGTGCAAATTCCATCGTTTAAGCCCTCAATTATGCGTTTTTGCCGTTTATGATAATTTTTGTTTTGGCAATATCTTAGTCAAATAAATTCGGATTTGATTTCCGTTTGTTGGAGGATGATCCTGATGATTAGGAGAATCAAAATCCGTGATTATCTCAATTTTTTATATTTTTGGAAAAAATAATATTTTTTATTATTATGTAATTTCTTTCCGAATTTTATTAGGGTTTCGCTATTTAAATGTTGTAAGTCTTTTGAGGCAGCTCAGTTTTGAATGAAATAAAGTTTTTCTTGAATTTCTTTTGATTGAAATTCTTTTTGTGAGATTTTTGTCTTTCCTATAATCTTCCCATGCATCACTCTGGGGCTTCGGCTGAAAAATCTCTTGAGTTCATTTACTTTTCTGCAGATTTACTTTTCTTTTTGTTTAAAATTTCTTGTATCTTGACTCTATACTTGTGAGTCTTGGCCTTTCAGAAACATTTGGAAAACTATATATTTAGTGAGTAAGATGAGAAATACTATAAATTCAAGACCGCATGTGAATTTTACCTCTTTTAGCGTTAATCATAGATGAGATTATGAGATATTTCATAGATAATGAATCATGATGTATGTAGTGATGGTGGTATTGATTAATTGATAAGACTATATACAAGGCAACTTGTTATAATGGAGTCACTCTAGAGATACTTGCCATGAAGAGTGACTATTTCATTAATAACTAAGCCCTTATTTGATCCCTAATTTTTTCAAAATATATTCTTATCTCTTCTTCTCAACCACACATTTTTCCATAAAATAATATTACAAGCAATCCAAAAATTTTTACTTAATGGGGCTCAAAGAGGCCCCTAAATGAGAATCAATTTTCATTATGTTATGTCTAGAGTATTTGTAAAGATTCGTGTCCAAAATGCCATGTAATTGAGGAAAAGTTGTCGGGTGTTGGGAGTGTCTTTGGAAGGGTCAAAGTCTACTCAAGAAGGTTCAAAACCGCTCAAAGAATACCACTTGAGAGCTCAAGAGGTTTTTGTTGAATCTAAGAGTCCGCTGCTAGTTGACCGAGTGAAATCCTAATTCGTGATTTTCAACCTTTTTACATTCCCAAACGACCTCTAACTCTCTAATACTATATATACCCAATGAAAATCCATCCCTAAAGGGTGTTGAGTAAATATTAATCAAAGAGAAGATCCTATCTAAGAACACAGAAGGTCTAAACACCAAAATATCAAAAATCCACAAAATCCTATACAAATATCCTTAAGTTTGGAAGATCTTGAGAGGTGATCAGAGTTTCGATTAGTGAAGAACGAGTTCGTTCTTGGTGATCCACGAGAGAAAAATAAATCAAGAGGTTCTAGAATTGGTGTTGGAGAGCACAATCGAGAAGTTATTAGGTAATTATAGGTTGAGAGTCAAAGTCTATTAACGTTTAGTTGTGTCTGAACCAATTTAGTGAGTTCAATTTTTTTAGTGGATTATTTACTGGCACGTGCCCGTAGGTTTTTTTTCCATTGAAGAGTTCTTCAAGGATTTTTCCTTCTTAAACAAATTTTGGTGTTATTTAATTTTATTCTTTTATATTTATGCTTGAATGATTGCTAGGCTTTAAATTAATGTTAATTCATCTTCGAGATTTAATAATTTGTGACTTGTTGCAAGTTATCATTAAACTATATGGACAATTGTTAAACTATTTTGTGCACAGTTATCATAAATGACCTGATAAATAAAAAAAATGATGTGAACAATTCATCTTAAACTAATTTGTTACATAGTTATCACATATGTCCTAATGGTTGATGTGGACAAATCATTGGATCACCAAGTTACGAAAATGAAACATACCTACAAATTTAAGGCAAAGTTTCATCGGAATAATTAGCCCAAGTTTGATTTAAGTTAAAAGTTGATAAAAATATATGTAAAAGTCAATAATTAATTTTTTGAATCTGTATATAAGGAGCGTCCGGATGACAAATCTATATTAATTTATAATCTCATTATAATTTAAAGAAAAAAGTGAAACTTTATCTAAGTAATATCCACAAATCCTGGCGCTGGAATCTATTGTGCAACAATTAATTAAAAAGAGTTAATTAAGTCAATTCTTTTTTATTGAGCCGAGACCCTATTTGATCCTCATTTCTTAAAATTTGTTTATTTCAAATTCATTGTCGATCACATATTTCATGGAACTCAATTTTTATTGACTTTTCAACCACATATTTTACCAACTTTTATTAACTTTGTAGGCTTCATATGTGGACACATATTTTATGACAATAACATATAATGGTTAGTGGCATGCTGGAAAAAGTTAGGAACTCTCATAAAATATAAACTTCCCTTTAGTTTATTATAAGCAGTGGCTTGCTTGTTGAACAGAAACTTAAATATTTTATTAAAATTATTTCCTCTTTAAAAATTTTAAGATATTTAAAATAGTAGAATCAACAAAAGTCTTAAATTGAAGTTTTATTATCAAATACTTATGGCAAATTGTTCCAACTTTTGATTAAAAAAATGAATTAAAGACTATATATATATATATATATATATATATATATATATATATATATATATATATATATATATATATATATATATATATATAATGATTAGAGAGAGCACAAACAGATAGATAAAAGATGTATTTCTCTCATTAAATACAATTAATCACCAACGAAAACAATATTGCTGGTTGGTAAGTGTATAAAAAAAATGTGAAGTCAATTATTTATTTTCCATGAGCATATGGTAGTTGGGCCTTGACGGATTATTATTTTTAATATTTTAGTAACGAATTACTAATGAAGATTATTTTTCAGAGGTACAGAGGAAGAAAGTTTACGAAAATTATATTATTAATTCACATTATAAGCCAGAGTTGAATGTGAGAGCGACACGAATAATTTAGTAAAGGAATCTTCTTAGGTATTTAACATATATAGCAGATTCAAGTCAAGAAGTTGTTTAGTTCATATAATGCATGCAGTATAAATACAGCTGAAACCAACTAATATGAAAATGAAAAAAAGAAAAAGACCAAGACTTCTCATTATGTAGAAATTCTCTTTCGAAAGATGCTAAGAATAATTTATTTTGTATGAAGTATATATTAAAGAATATTCTTATATCGATTAAATAATGAAATACTAATCAACGGCCTTACATTATTCATTTTAATAAGGTTGACCTTTTAATACGTTTAAATCTTAATATGGTATCATAACTCATTAAATTCGAACAAACAATTTGATCCAACTAAGACTTAAACGATCACACGAATTTCAAGGTTGGTGTTTGAAAGTTTTAAATTACCGAATATTTAGATCCAACGTGCGGAATTATACAATTAAAAGTAATAAGTCACTTTTTAATTATTTCTATATCATTAGACCAAACAAGTCAATTTATTATAAGTTTGAATACCACAATCAACAATGTTAGGTTTTTTATGTAATTGGCAAATCTGTGAACAAAATGGACTAAATTTACCCCCTGTTTGAGCCACATAAAAATTTTCATTCTCATTCTTCTACTTATTTTCAACCACGCATTCTTCAATAAAATAATATTTTCCATCACATCAATAATTTTTCCTTTTTTTTTCAATCACACATTCTCCATCAACCTACTATTTCAAAATACATTCTTCCAAAATAATGTGGTTCAAACACATCCTTAATATGTTGTAAAAGTCAATGAGTAATTTGAAAATAGTACAATTTGAGTTATATTAGGTTTAGGACTCAAGAATGGAAAGAAGGAAAAAACGGCGCCGCAATTTCGCTAAACTGTCGCCATAACTTTGCTCGAGCAATAGAAATAGAAACATTGCCCCTAGCCTGTCGCGGGGCCTTTGCTCAAGCGACAACCTGTCGCCCAGTTGTCGCTCAAGCAATAGGGTTCCCAAAAAATTTTAATTCGTGTTTTTAAGGCTTTTCGTCAACCCATTAAACCCTAAAATCTAAACTATAAATACCAAACATCTCTGAACGATTTTCATAAGGTTAATCATTGAAGAAAACTTATATTGCTTATTATCCTCTTGTTCTAATTCATCTATGAGCTTTCAACTTTCAAAGTGTGATTTGTTCTTGGCATTGAAAATATCAAAGCCACTTAATCCAAATACCAAACTGCTACATCTCACACATATGTCAGAATTATGAAAATCAAGGGAAGTTGACTGGGGTTCTAGTTGTTGAAGAATGCAGAGTTCAATGTTGATCCATAGAAGATAGACGAATTCATAAAGTCGAAAGTTGCTACAAGAGCATGCAATCTAGGCGGGCTTTGAAAATTGCAGCTGGGAGTTGGTGCAGAAGCATGCAATCCAGGAGAGGTGGGAATTGCAGTCAGGAGGTCAGAAAGTACTAGTGTTAGTCGTGTTTGGCGGACTGTAAGTTCATAATTCGTTTATAGTGGATTTCTGATTAGCAAAGTGTCCAGAGTTTTTATACAGTTAGGGTTTCTCCGTGACCATTCCTTGTGTTTGTTTATTGTTTTCATTTAACTGTGTTATTTCAACATAGGAAAAATTGGACTGTTTGATTAACCATCTAGAGATAATTAATTGTGACTTGTTGCTAATTAATTATTAAATTTTAATTCCGCATAATCACCTATTCACCCCCTCTAGGTGTAGTTTGGGTTGAATCTATTAATTTCAAATAATTAAAGTAGTAAAAAACACCAAAGATGAATACGAAGAAACCTCAACTAGGTAAAAACTTTGGCACCTTGCCAATCAATAATCCACTACAAATCGAAGCAAACTTACAATACGGTCCAAACCCATCTATCTCGTAGAACTTTTTGACTCGAATTCATGTAATCTTCCTCGATCCTATTGGAGGTACGCTCCTATAAAATAAATCCCAACTTCTAGTTTATACTTCAGCCATCGTAGACTGCGTGCTTCTGACGATAGATCCCGACTCCTGTATTTCACCTTAGTCTTCCTAGATTTGTGATTCTGCAACAACTCCCAATCCCTAGTATCGATTTATCTTTGGTGGATTAAATTGTTTGGTATTTGATCAAAAGATCTTGTATGTTTTGATTTGCAATTTAATATGAAACAATATGACTAAATTAACATATCAAAATTTGTATGAAATTATGACTCAAACAATATGGTGGTTGAATCTTCGAATCAATGAATGTGTTTTGGATCTTCAAATGAATGATTTCTATGGAAAATACGATTCAACAGACTTTTGGATGTTCATAGGGTAGGATATTTATAGAAAAAAGTGTTTGGGATGAAAAGGGATTGAAACCAAGTATTTGAAGCAAAACAAATTTCTGAACGTCGACCTGTCGCTCGAGCGTAAGCTAGCGACAGGTGAGCAGTAGCTGAGCAAACGTCTGTATTTTTTTATAGCTTTCTTTCTCGATATGTGATTGAAATGATTCAAAATGTGTTGGAAATATCTCTAACGGCTACAATTATTCTAGAAATAGGCTTATCCAAATTTCAATGTTTTCTATGTGAAAAATGCGTTACAAATTGTGACTAAGAATTTGGAACATAACGTGTGCGACTCTTTGACACTCTTTAGACTTATTCCCTTGATCATATGTAATCTTTTTGGATATTTTGGACTCCTTCAAGGACTACACTTCCAACCTCAACTCTTTTGAATTTAATTAGGACTCATAACTTGTATTTTGACTTTGATTACAACTTAATAAAGTCCTAATACAATTCAATTAGGAGTTGATTTTGACTAAGAAAATTGCCAATTACAAATTTAGAAATTGTCATTTATAATTTGGACTTCCCAGTGTTCTTATGCGAGTTACCATTTTGTGTGGATGTGTTATGGATCTCACATCAGTAAAAAACCGAATTATTAACGAACATAAAAGGTTTAGACTACTTCTATTAACAAGGTTGACATTTTAATATTGAACTCCGAATCTTAATATTATGATATCCCTCTATTATTAAATTATGTACCATAGAGAGAACACATCCAACATTTTTTTGAAGTAAATGAATTAGATTAAGAAGAGAAGCGAGCACAACCCTTAAAGAGAGATGTTGACATCGGAACCATTTCTAATCATAATTTCATCGCCGCTGGAGTAAGGAAAATGTAGAGACATGTTTTGAAGATTGGTATTAACATGGTGTGAGTGATACAGGAGGATCTGAGTCAGATGATATCGAGTTGTTTGATAGTTCGTTGATGGCGCTGAGATACCATGAGTTGGCGGATCTGTGCAAAAATGGTAAGTAATTGACGATCTTTCCTAATTAGGCCCTTTTGGACACATTTTGGTATTTTGGCCATAACTTTGGCTACGGTAATCAGAATTGCGCTCATGACCCCAATTCAGAAAGCTCTTTTCAGTATGCACGTCATGGTCACCCAAATTCGCTCGATGTGCATAGATTTCGAGGGAAAATTCTGCTATTTTCCTTTCCGAACCCCCAATTTAATTTTTTTTTTTTGCCTTTTTTAGTAATATTTTGTTTACCTTTTTAATGTAGATTACGAACTTGATTTGAGCCTAATTTTTCGAATATTATTTCTCTTATTACATATTTTCTCTTTGTATGAACATTGGGATTTTACTATTTTTGGTAAAATTTCGATAATTATGATTTTTTAGCTATTTAACCCAGCTTGTGGGTTATTTTCGAATATTGGATGAATAATAAAGACTTTTCTTGTTTTCTTGATGTTTTCTCTTGCGTTCTTCTCTGTTAATTACCTGTCGAACTTCAGCTTGCAGAATAATCACTATTCTGTCCCGCATCAGTGAGGCTCTGGAGTCAAGCAACTAGCTAGACGACAGAAGGATAGAATAGCAGCGAAAAGTTGACATGAAGAGGAGGGATTAAAGCTAGCGGATAGGGGCTATGTGGTTACTAGAATGGTGCAGAACTGATCCGTTGTTAAGATTGGCCAGAGAAGGGATAGTATCAAAATTTGTGGATAGCGACCGTGCGGCCTCCCTCCCTCCAAAGTTGGCAGAAGCTATATATATGATATGGATGACGGTTAGTGGCAGATTGAGGACTTTTGAGTTGGTTTTGACAATAGTTAGAGATAGAATAAGAGGGTTTAGAGTTGCTCGAGTTTGTGGTGAAGTAATCGTGCATAAATTATATTCAGATAAATAACCTTTGAAGTGCATAAAATTGGACAAAAAATTGACTTAGGAAAATAAAATATGTAAAATAGAAATAAGAAATGCATGAATATGAATTTGATTGAGGCAAGACTTTAACTCTTTCTTCTTAAAATGATAATGTCATATTGGTGCTTATGGTTTTCATCATTCGTCTCCCAAACTCCAAATTACGTGGACCAGTGAACCTATTGATATTTTGAACTACCATTATATGATACTCAACTCAATAAATGCAAAATTTATTTGGCGCATAACACATTTATAAAACTGCATGAATCATGTGTTGTCAAACTAAAAATGGGAAAATTTATATATAATTTTTGAACACATTTTCAGTCATATATATTCTACAACATTCTGTTGTCACGCCTGGATTAATAGAATATTCAACCACGCTAATATGATTTTCAATCATTTCCATGTGTTAAGTGTTTCATTTACGACTTTAATTTATCATTCACCCAAAATAGATTCGAGGAACTACAATAATCTAGTTGAGGAGTAGAACAAGTTCAGCCTTGATTTTCGTCAAACATTGTTTTTGAAAATTAGTTAGAGGCTTCAACTGTAAATTTCCCTACAAATTTTCAGGGATCAATGGAAACTTTACATTTGACAATAATATGCATGCCGGTGGAAAAGAAACCTAAAATAAAAAATTAAGGTGGACAAAGTATAGTTTGAGGACTAAATATTTTTCAAATGTTATCAAAAGCTAATTATAATATTTAAATTACTACGGACAAACTCTTGACAAAAAATATATTTTCCTAGTTCTCATCTAGCGAAATTTTCAATGGGGGAGATGTAGGACTCATTCAATATAAATAAGACTTTCGTATTGATATGACAAATTGTATTTTTGTCTTTCTCATTTTTAATGAAATTAATTATAAAGACTAATTCGGTTTATAGTGTTGATTTTAAAGTAATGTTTTTGAAAAAAAAAACCTTCTTCAACGGAACAACATTATAATATTTATTCAGATGAATCAGAAATAAGCTACTCAACAACACAATCTTTTATTATAATTTTTGAGTTCACATGATACAGCACATTGTTATAGTAAATAATAACACAATTAGGAAGCTATAATGTCTAACCGATTCAAATGTACCAGTACCATTTCTAAAAATTAATACGAGTCCATACCATGTGAAAAGAATCATTAAATTAAATATAGCCGAAGAAACATATTAAGAAGTATCAAGTGCTATTCAAGAAATTACTACGGACCAGACCTTACTCTTCAATATTATAAGTACGTGCACCATGCACGACTTTACCTGTTACATCCCTCATCGTCTCTCTCTCTCTATCTTCACATACACAAATGGAACCTAGATCTGAAGAAACCCAGCAGGGAGAAGAAATCAAAGAGAAGAGAGTAGAGAAAATTTCTGATCTTCGAAAGGAGGCTTCCCAACTAGCAAATTATTACTTTGTCTTTCAAGGAGTAATCTTTACAGCAATTTATAGTTCCCCATCAAAGCACAAATGTCAATATTTTTGGGTTCCACTCACCCTCTCCTTATCTGCAGGTTTACTAAATTTGTTTTCTTTGTTGGTGATCGCAGTGAAATACAAAAGAATATTAGATGAAAAGGATAAAAAATTGTTAAATGGTACATCAGCTACCAGCAGATATGCAAGAATGTGGCGTTCTGTATACGTGGTGTGTTGCATGCTTCTCTTCATTGTATTTTTTACAGTAACAATTTTCGGAAGCATAAAGATTCCTTGTAAGGAAAATGATCCCAAGAACTGTGTCAAGATATGCGAGCAAGAAAATTGTATGAAGATTTGCCTGTAGACACTGTCTTCATGATTGACTTGAATCCTCCTATTATATCATTGATATTCTTCATTACTAAATATATTTGATTATTCCTTACGGCTTTAATACGATGCTTTATCAATCTTTACTAGTTTTAAAGTTGCAGCTTTTTTTTTTTTTTTTTTTAAAGAAAGATCTATAGTTGAATATTACTCCGATGATAGAGATAAATATCAAGACTCTTGCATTGTAACGAATGCCTTCATTGTTGATGCAGTGCAAAACGCTGTTAGGCAATTTTATTTTCTTTATTTAATAATCTTTAATTCATTTCATTTTTATAATATTTATTTTGTCAAATGACATTTTTGTCTCAGAGGGTTTTATGTAGAACTTGTAACTATTTAAACTATCTTGGTGAGTAGTGCATCAGCGCATAGGTGTTGACTGTGTGCTACGCAACGCACAGTCTCAACAATATGTATTTCTATGACCTACCGAAGATTGGTGTGGCTGCATGCCTTCAAAGTTACCTCATACTTATGAATAGACTCTATATCAATGTTAGGTTTTAATTATGTATTGGCGATTCTGTGAACAAAATTGACTTAATTGTAAATATCGTAAAAAGTTAAGGAGTAATGTGCAATTATATGAAAATAGGTTTATTAGGTCTAGAGTTCGAGTGTGGCAAAAAAAGGAAAATACGGCGTGGATTTTCGTTAGACTGTCTCCATGGATTGATTCGAGTGTCAAAAACAGAACCTACATCGCTTGACTGTCGCCCTGCCTTGGCTCAAGCGACAGCCTGTCGCTAGATTGTCACTGAGCTCTCGCTCGAGCGACAGGGTTGTTCGAGAAATTTTTATTTCTCCATTTAAAGGATTTTTTCGTGGCCCATTACTTTTCTAACCTACATATAAATACCAAAACACATTTGAACGTGAATTTCAAAGTTGATCATTGAGAGAACTTCGTCTGAAAGAATACTATCATATTTCTACTTTCAACCTTCATCTCTTGTGTTTGTTTTGTTGAGAAAATATCAATTTCATAATTCAAATACCAAATTGTTCTTTCCATCACATCTGTCAGAGTTGCTGAAGATCGAGGGAAGTTGACTGGAAGTTCTAGTCGTTGAAGAATGCGGTGTTCTTCGTGGATCTAGGAGAGATAAACGATTTCACAAAGTTTGGACTTACTGTAGGATAACATAATTCAGGAGAGTTTTGAAAACTGCAGTTGGGAGTGGTGCAGGAGCACAGAATCCAGGAAAGCTGTTGAAATTGCAGTCAGTAGATCAGATAGTACGTGTCGTCATTTGAGCTAGTAGACTGTAAGTTACAAATCGTTTATAGTGGATTGTTGAATGACAAAGTGCCCGGAGTTTTTCCCAGTTGGGTTTCTCCATGATCATACTGTATATTGATTTACTGCTTTATTTATTGTTTATGTAATTTGCGATAATCAAACACAGGATTAATCTGACGTAATTGTTTAACCATCTAGAGATAACAATTGGTGACATGTTTCTAATTTGTTATAATATTTTTAATTCCGCATAATATACATATTCACCACCCGCTCGGTATTGTTAGGGTCGAACTGCGCAACTTTCAATTGGTATTAGAGCCTTAATTCAATTTTTGAACCTTTATAACATCTAAATGAGTCAGTCATTGTCCGTGCCTCCGTTTTTCGACGGAAGCAACTATGCCCATTGAAAAGTTCGAATGAGAGTCTTCCTTAAATCTTCTAATGAATGCATTTGGATTAGCGTTCAAAATGGGCTTCAACAACTATTGTTGGTGTAGTCATACCCATTGATATCTATCTATGGACTAAAATTAACTTAGATAAATGCAACTGGAATAGCAAAGCATTACATGCTCTGTTCATGGTTGTGTCTGCTGAAGAATTTAGGAGAGTCTCAATGTGTGAAATTGTCAAGAAAGTTTGGGATATTTTAGAAACCACACACGAGGGAACTAAAACGATTAAGAACTGCAGATGTTAACTACTAGGTTTGAAGATATTAGGATGAAGGATGATGAATCGTTTGGTAAATTCTATGCGAAGTTGAATGACATAGTGAATTTGAGCTTTAACTTAGGTGAAAGGATCCGCGAGTCCAAAATCATTAGAAAAGTCCTTAGATCCCTGATCGAGAGGTTCAGACCCAAGGTTACTGTGATAGAATAAAGTAAGGACTTAGATGCTGTTAAAATATAAGAACTCGTAGCATCTCTTCAAAGTTATGAACTCACTATCTCTCAATTTAAAAAGGCTAAATCCATCGCTATGAACACCATTAGAAAAGAGGAGAGCGAGTCTACCGATGCTAAGTCACTTAGGGACAACGAAATAGTTTATTTCGTTAAAAATTTCAGAAAGTGATGAGGAACAGGAGAAAACCTCAAAAATGGAAAAGTGGATTCCCTAGTAATCGTGAAAAGAGTGACACTAGGACTACTAATAAGAAAACCCAATTTGTTAGATGCCATGAGTGTCAGGGTTACGGTCATTATAGGAATGAATGTCCTAACTTGAAAAAGAATTCTCTAATAATGGTAGATGTAAGGCTTTAGCAGTGACCTTAAGTGATGATAAATCAGATTCTAGTACTTAGAGTGATTCTTCTGGTGGTGAAGATAATCAAAAGTTCATGGCATTCACATCTATAGCTACTATAGAATCTGATAAGAAAATTGATGAGACTGAAAGTGATGATGAGAGTGAGAAATCTGAGGATGAACCTGACATTCACGAATCTTATCGTGAACTATTTGGAGAGGGTCTTAAGATTAAAAAGATCAATTAAGTTATTTTGAAGAAGGTTAATGAACTTGAAAGAGAATGAGAGAAACTCATAGGTGACCTTCAGGACTCTACCAAAAGACTGAGTGAGTTAAAGCTTGTTAACGAAAATCTGAAAGCCAAAATTAAATCATTAACAAATGATCTTGAAAAATTTAGTACTCAACTCCAATATTTCATGAGTGGCTCGCAGAAGTTTGATAATCTGTTGGGGATGAACAAGCCTATTGGAGACAGGCATAGTCTGGGTTATGTTCATAATGGTAATACTACTGTCGTGCGTCTAAAACCACGTTCGTTTCAGCCACTAACAAAGCTCAAAAAATTGTTTACCCCGAATCAAAGGGCAAAAATGACTTAGGATCGAGACCTACAATACAACGTATGGTAAATCGTCCTACTTATTGAAAACAACCACCAAACAGGGTTGATTCTAGGTTTATTCCCTGGGACATACAAGACCTAGGTGTTGTAAAATCGTGATAGAAGTAAAAGCCAGGATGTCTCGAGCACGGTTAACTTCCTCGCCAATCAGGTTAGCCACTTAACTGAAACGATGACTCGATTAGCTAAAACCACTTCTACTTCTAAGCAAGCTTAGGTTAAGAAAAGTGATCTGGAAGATCGTGAGTTTGATCATGCTCTTAAAGGTAAGAGCATTCATCGTTCTTCGTGATTTGTTCCTTAGGTGCATGGATATGCAGTCCATTCATTCGTGCATGCATCTCAATTGTTTGCATTTTGTTTTATTTCGGTTTGTATTTGTTTTCCTTTGATATTATTTTTTTTATTACTTTATTTAAAAATTAAAAAAAAAATTGGGCTGTGACAGTTTATGATGTTCTTCAACTTTGCGTGTGACCAAGTATGCGTTATCTGATCTATACTGTTATTTCCATTACTTGGTTCGGTTTAATATAGTGTATTGAGTATATGTTTTTCATGTACCATCTGTACAACACACACTATGATCTTGTGAGTAAGTTTGGACTACGTTTGTGAGATTTGGGATGACGGTCACATGTTAGTGGGGTAACCTCGAACGTGAATTAACCTATATCTAGATGACCTTGCTCGTGGTGAATTTTCCTGCATTGTTTGAAATAAAAAAAAATACTTGTTTGGTTCATCTTATACTTTTGTTCGAAACTTATTTGAGTCGAGCAAAAACTTGAGAGGATTCTCATATCCTGGTGCCTATGATCATCTGAATTGGGTTTACCGGCCTAAATCTCATTACATGGGTCAATTTAGTCACTTAATGGACAATAGTCTGCACATAAAATGTCACTTATGAGAAAAGTGATATAAAAAATTACATGTTCATATTCAGTGGGAGAAAATAAAATTAGCCATGTACTTGAGCTCGTTTTCAGGTCCTAAAATTTCATTTAGGTTTGACTTTTATTAGTAGGGAACATACTTACTTAACGGTGATGTTCGCATGTCATTTCTCACAAATTTAAGGTTTGGAGTTATTTTCAAGAGAAAATAGTGGCACTTTACACACATGAGTCACTCATACACTTTACTCCATCTTGAACTTCATTGAGTATGTGGAAAAGTCTTTACGAATAATGCTTGACTTGTGAATAGCATGCATGGTTGTGATCATTAGGTTGATAAGAATTTAATTTATTTAATTTGATTTTTTTTAGGGAGGGGGGGGGGGGGACAAAATTGCTTAATTTGTTCTATTTTAGTATTCTTTAAAATAATAATAATAATAATAATAATAATAATAATAATAATAATAATAATAATAATAATAATAATAAAACTTAGTGGTATTTTTCTTAATTTTTTAAATTGAAGTGTTATTTCTGTCAATTCCATTTGCGCTAGCTTATTGCTGGAACTCGCTCGAGTGACAGCAGCAGAATCTGTATCGCTCGCTTGTCGCTCGTGCGAGGTTATTTGAATTTTAACGTTATTTTTCAAGAGTTTTTCGCAAATTTCACCTATTTTCCTTCAATTTCTCCCAAATATCGTCCACCCACTTCAAAGTGGTGCTTTTCTCAAGTTCTAATCATTTCAAATCAATTCTTGTTGGTGGCATTTCATTGATTTCACTTCATTCAAAGGTAAATCTAGAAAACTCTTCATTTTTTTTGTTTTTGCATTTTTCTTGGTTCTTTTTTCTTTTTGACAATTATTACTTCAATTGTTGGGCCTTAGACTTCATGTTTTACGCATTCTCATACATTGTCATCTCATTTTGCACATTTTTACAACAAATATTTGGATTTTTGGGGGTTTTCCCGCTAATTCTCAGTTTGTTCTTCATTTTTTTTTTTTGGATTATTTGATTGTTTGAGGTGTTTTGAATGACATGGTGGATTGGGTTCGTTGGTGGTTTGAGTTGTTGTGTTGGGTTTTGGAGTTATGAAGATGTTGAATGTTCTCATTCAATTTTTAGTTATAGATTTTTGATGTTGTTTGAATTTGTGGTGTATTGATTGAGAGATTTGGGTTAAGTTCGAAGTGTTGGCGTCGTGTACTTTGAGGTTGGAGTTGTGGTTTGAATGATTTTAGATTGTTCTTTGCTCTCATGTCATCTTTGGCCGTGTCAATTGTTGTGTGGTTTGCTTGTTGGAGTGTCGGGTTGGCCATTCGAAATGTGCATTGTATTTTGTGCTCTCGGTTGATGTTGGGAACACTTGGTGACGTCACATCACAATGTCATATCCCTACGTCTTAACATCATGTCCCTGCGTCTTGACGTCACGGCACGCGTCCTTTCTTCACGTCACCTACGTTTAAGCATCACTGCATGTCGTTGTGCATTCATACTAGGGCACATAGCATGTTACCCTATCTACCTCGTTGTACGTACATTCATGCATCTCATTCATATCACGCATTAGTATCGTTTTTATCACAATTTTTAATGCTTTTGGTTCAATTCTTTTTAGATGCCGCCTAAGAGAGCACGCACAACCGCTTCCACTCCTAGTACCTCATCTTCCTATTGTAGGTCTAGGTTCGTCTCTACGATTGCCTAAGATTCATTTGGGTCGCAGTTTTCTTTACGCCTTCTTTTATTTGAGCACGAGGTCATTCTATTTGACTTGTCACCCAACCTCGCTGCTATTTTCACTTCTCGAGGATGGGAACCCTTATTGGTCGAGTTGACGCCTCTCCCTATCCTACTTATTCACAAGTTCTATGCTAACATTCATGATGTTAGCGGCTCTTCTTTTAGGGTATTTCTTCGGGGTAAGACGATTAGGATCACTCCCGACGTCATATCAGGTCTTGTTCACATTCCTAGGATTGTTCACCCTTTATTTCCCTATACGTCATTGAGACACTTCCATCAGAGGCTCTAGTCTGTTCCACGGTGTTTAACACACCGTTGGAGGCCGGTCCAGGTGCGATGCACAATGTTTTCTTTCCACTGACCGATAGATTTTGTTGCGCATTATGTGTACGAATATGTGGCCAGTGTCGCATACCTCTTCGTTACCTATAGAGAGGGCTCAATTTTTGTATGCCTTACTGCATGGCGATTCGATTGATCTTCCCAATTTTATTTGCCAGCAGATTATTTTAGGGTCACGAGGACTCAGGTAGGACTTCCCTATGCCTGTCTTATCTATCGACTTGTGACAACCTTAGCTGTTAGTTTTCCAGAGGGGGTTCCTCAGAGGGTTTCTCGGTCGATTGGCCATACCACTTTTGCTTAGAGTAGGTCTCATGCTTCTTCTGAGCCATCATAGCCTGTTGACCCGACTATGCCGGTTGATCCTATAGATGACATTATATCTTTTGATCCCTCGGCTTTACCTCCGTCTTCCTCTAATCCTCCACCCACTAATATTCCATCTTCATCTACTTCTGCTCATCTTCCCGCTGAGCCTACTCCTCCACCTGCTGATATTCCTTTTGTGCCCATTGACCCGTTCGTTGCACATATAGGTAGATGACTATGCTGATCGAGCAGCAGACTCGTATGATGGCGGAGATTAATTAGGTGCGTGCTATAGTTGATTGACACACTATCGAGTTTGCTACGCTTCGGGGTGCTATTGGATATGTTCAGCGTGGGCTACGATGGATTTGTCGTTACTGGGATGATGATGCAGCTTCAGAGGAGATGATCGATTCTGACAATGCAGCCGATGCTGATTAGTTTTGTTGGATACCCCTTGTCATTTTGTGACAAAAATGGAGAGTAGTTAGGTTCTTTTTGTTAGTTATGTTTTGATGTAGTAGATATTTTGCGTTTAAATGGAATGTATACATTTTTTTTATCTACTCGATGTATCTAAAATTTTTTGAGGTTGATGATATATATCCCGTTATGCTAAATTGAGTTTAATATGTTAGTAATATCAATGTATCTTCTTGGTATGTTGGGTTGTATTGGTACTGATTTAGCATGCATGATTGAAACTAAGGGTGTAAGCAGTTCGGTTTTACCGAATTTTGATAAATTTTTAAACCAAACCGTTTGAACCGGTTTGAGAAAAACCTAAACCTAAACCAAACCATTTTGAATTGTTTGAAAAAAACTCAAACCTAAACCTAACGGCTTGGTCCAATTTTAAATCGCCGATTTCGCCGTCTATTTTTTTGTCCGTCTACTTTTATAACATTAATTCATTGAATTCAATACATATTTATATTTTATTAGCAATAAATCTAAAACAAATAAATATATATACTACAAATTTAAATACCAACTAAGTCAAAGTGAAATAACAATAAACTAAAATATAGTTTTTTGTTTGCCATTTTAGATTAAAACGTTACGATAACATTACAGTACAAGTCTACTAAAGTAAATATAAAGCCCAAAAACATAATGATGTTCAACAAGACCTCGTGATAATATCTGAAAAACAAAACTACTGATTAGACAAAGAGAATAACCAACCATAATAATAAATCAATTGTTTATGATATCTAAACATAACAATTACACAAGCTTACTTCTGTATATAGTTACGAATTCAGTTTCTCACATATACTCAAACAACAATTGTTGTCACACATGATTCATAGTCTCCATTGTCAAACAAATGCATTCGTCACATAATCATAGTATTGGATACTAAATCGATAAGAGAATCTTTAAAAATACGGTAATAGAAAATATAAACCACCTGCCACAACCTTCATTGAATCATCAAATGCTTCCACTTCATCTAAATATTGGCACAGCACTATAGGTTCATTCTTAATTTGCAACCAATTCTTTCCGCATATACAAGCCTCGACCATCCTTGCACCTAATAAACTCCTAAATGAATCAAGTATCCGACTTCCAGTTGAGAATGCAGACTCAGTAGCAACTGTAGAAATTTGAATTCTGAAGAGGAAAATGGTTTTTGATAGATTAGGTTAGTCTTGAGATTATTAGATATAAATTATGATTATTTGGTAATAATAATATATATGTAATAGAAAATTATAAATTAACAAAATATACACAAATGACAAAACTATTGAATTTTACATATTTGGATGAATTTTCAAAAAAAATCATTTTTTTCATTTTTTTATTTTTATATATTTTTTCGCCAGTCCGGTTTAGTTTTAAACGGTAATTATAATTTTCAAACCTAAACCAAACAGTTTTTTACCAATCTGATTTGGTTCAAAACCATTTCGTTGATGGGTCCACGTGGCACCAAACCGACGGTTTCGGTTTGATTTTCCGGTTTGGCAGTTTTTGCTTATAATCCTAATTGAAACTGAATAATACCATATGTTTCTAGATTACCTATATTCTATAAACTGCTTGAACTGCTTTATTTATACTGTTTTCCACACATTTCACACTCAGTATTGAGTTGTCTATTTCAGGAAATAGGTACTAATTAAAATGCAGAATTCGTTCAAGTTAGTCAGTTGTGTCATAGGTTTTGAGTTTGCATTTATTTTTTATTACTGCCTTAACTTTAATTAGTAGTTTTGTCACAGAATGTCAAAGGGGTGGCTTGTTAGGTTTCAATTATGTATTGGCGATTCTGTAAACAAAAGAGACTTAATTGTAAATATCATAAAAATTCAAGGAGTGATGTGAAATTATGTGAAAATAGGTTTATTAGGTCTAAGTTCAAGTATAGCAAAAGAAGGAAAATACGGTGTGGAATTTCGCTAGACTGTCGCCATGAATTGACACCTCCGTCAAAAATAGAACCTCCATCGCTTGAGCGACGTCCTGTCTCTCGATTGCCGTTGAGCTCTTGTTCGAGCGACAGGGTTGTTCGGGAAATTTTTATTTCTCGATTTAAAGTCTTTTTCTCTGGCCCATTACTTTTCTAACCTATCTATAAAAATCAAAACATATTTGAACGTGAATTTCAAGGTTGATTATTGAGAGAACTTCATCTGAGAGAATCCCATAAAATTTGTACTTTCAACTTTCATCTCTTGTGTTTGTTTTGGTGAGAAAAACATCGATTTTCATAATCCAAATACCAAACTGTTCTTTTCATCACATCTGTCAGAGTTATTGAAGATCGAAGGAAGTTGGCTGGAAGTTCCAGTCATTGAAGGACGCGATGTTCTTCGTGAATTCATATGAGATAAAAGATTTCACAAAGCTGGGACTTGATGCATGAGAGCACAATTTAGGAAAGTTTCGGAAACTGCAACTGGGAGTGTAGCAGAAGCACAGAATCCAGGAAAGCTGTTGGAATTACAGTCAAGAGATCAGATAGTACTTGTCGTCGTTTAGGCTAGTAGACTGTAAGTTACAAATCGTTTATAGTAGATTGTTGACTGGCAAAGTGCCCGAAGTTTTTCTGAATTGGGTTTCTCCGTGATCATATCGTGTGTTGATTTACTGTTTTATTTATTATTTATGCAATTTGAGGTATTCAAACATAAGATTAATCTGACATGATTGTTTAACCATCTAGAGATAACAATTGGTGACATGTTGCTATACCTATTCACTCCTTCTAGGTATTGTTAGGGTCGAACTGCATAACTTTCACTAAACAAATATCATTTTGAAAAATTAGTTGTAATATCTTACCAACTATTCGTAAATAATTATCTTAGGTTGATGAAAATATTTTTAAAAGCCTTCCACTCGCATTTTAAAGACCATGTGGAGGGTTTCCCCGATTGGTTTGGGGTTGAAATACTCATTCTCGTACCATGTAGAGGGTTTCCTTCTCAAAATTTACTAAAGTTTTGGCTAATTTTTTTCATTACAGTCAAGTCACACATTTGCCACATTGACTGCCAAATCAGCATGTCAATAGAGATTAACAATCTTGTTAGCCTTTTTCCTTAATTAATAATGGGAATGGACAGAATGAATAAGGTTGAAATAAATTATAAGATTAATGAAGAATTTGGAAAATTATATAAAAAGTGACTAAGATGAGATTTTACTATATGGTCAATGACTGGAAATGAATTTTACTTCTTCTAACAATAATCATGGATGAGATTTTCAGATATTTCACAGATAATGAGTCCTGATGTATGTAGTGATGATGATATTATAATGCACATGACTAATGAAGGATGATATGTACAATTGTTAAACTAATTTTGGCATATTTATCAGATATGACCTGATAAATAAAAATGATGTGTAAATTTAAGGCAGATTTTCATTGGAATATTTATCCCCTGTTTGTTAGCTAAAAAGTTAATAAAATATAAGTCAAAATAAATAATTACTTTTAATCACACATTTCACGAGATTCACAAATTCTATCACGTGTCCAAAAAGAAAGCCAAAAGTCGAAATAGATTACCGGACATTTGTGTATTGATCAATATTTCATCAATTTATATAAGAATCTACTAAAAAATTGATTTTAGCAAAACAAAACAAGGTCTTAATTTAAATTTTCACTAGCCTATTTGATGCACCTTTGACGAAGTAATAAATTTGATCTGCATATTGTTGAATTATCATTTATTTTTATTTTATCTTCTCTCTCTTCCCACGTGTTCTCTTCTTTTATTCTTCTGTTAGTTTGTTTATTATTCTGTTGGTTTGTTTGATGAGCTGTGACCTCCTTATTGGTGTTGTCTTGTATATAATTGGGTCTGTGACTCCTTTTGTATAGATGGAAAAATATAGAAAATATGCAGATGCTTTTTCCTGCACATATCGGCTTGTTCCTTCTTCCATTTTCTTGAATATGGTATCAGAGCCACAAATCATCTCGCACCCATAAATTTTTGAAGTGATAAATTTATCAGCGAGAAGATGGCAAACAATGACAATCAAAATGAGGATCTACAAACTCCTCAGATAATTGAACAGGGAGTTGCAGCAAAGGGGTACTCCAATGGAGACCCATTGGATTTGCAGAGTTCGGATCATCCAGGAATGATCCTTGTAACTTCACCATTGACAGGTAAAAACTATCTCAGCTGGAACATGTCTATTAAAATAGCATTAGGTGCGAAATTAAAATTGGGCTTCATAAATGGGAAATGTGAGAAACCGAATGTTGAATCTCAAGAGTTTGATCAATGGAATAGGGTAGACTGTATGGTTAGATCTTGGATCTTAAATTCGATCTCGAAGGAAATTGTGGAGGCATTTATTTACACGACATCAGCCAAGGATTTATGGGATGAATTAAATGAGAGGTATGGTGAATGCAATGGGCCATTACTTTACCAGTTACAGAGAGAGATCAGTAGCATGACACAAGGATCAATGACTGTGGAGAAATATTTCACCAATCTTAAAAAATTGTGGGATGAAATAGCCTGTCTTATGCCATCACCAAGATGTACATGCGGAGCTGCAAAGGAAGTGTTTGATTCAGCTTGTTTCAACAAACTTATGCAATTTTTAATGGGCCTGAATGATACATATGACAATGTCAGGAATCAAGTTCTTGTGATGGAGCCTTTACCCTCGGTGAATAGAGCTTATTCCATGGTTCTAAGGGTGGAGAAACAAAGGGAAGTGCATATGTTATATCCTGAAACTAATGACAACACTGCAATGATAGTCAGGGGATTTAATACTAGGAATGATGGACGTGGAAGAAATGGATCTGGGAGAGGAAATTGGACAGGTAAATCTGCTTTTGGTAAAGGGAACAATGCTATAGGAAGGGGAAGCAACAGGAGATATGACAATTATGATAAGGAGCTAATGCACTGTGACCACTACGGTTTGAGTGGGCATTCAAAGGAAGGGTGTTTCAGACTCATTGGTTTTCCAGATTGGTATAAGAAAGATCAAAGAACAAAGGATCCTAGCTGGAGAAATAATGTTAACAATGTGATGAAAATGGATAATTCACCCCTTGACTTTGAAAATGGATAATTCACCCCTTGGATTGTTGACACTGGTGCCAGTAATCACATATGCACAAATTCGTCACAAATGACCAACCTAAAACCTGTCACACAGCCTACCTCTGTTTTACTGCCTGATGGTTCTGTTAAAGCTGTCCAACACACTGGAACCATTGCCATGAACCACAAAATCATGTTAACTGATGTTCTTCACGTACCTACTTTCAAACTTAATTTACTATCTGTCCCCAAACTCTGCCAAACTGCACATGTTAAATTTATCTTCTACCCTACACATTGCTTGATGTAGGACCTGAAGAGTGATAGGACGTTGGCCGTTGGAAAATTGAATGGAAAGTTATACACACTTGATGACCATAGTTTCAAGAATAGTGGAGTTGGAAATTGTTATAGGAGATTGAATATCTGTAATCTTCTATCTACTGAGAACTTGAATTCTAGAAATAAAATTTCTTTTCCTGATAAGGCTTCTCCCTTTTCTCTTGTGGATTGTCATATTAAATTTGGTCATGCTTCATTCCAATGCTTACAACATCTCAGCTTCCTTACACAACTATGCAATGCTTCTGCCATTAAAAATGTCGAACCGTGCGATATTTGTCACAAAGCAAAACAAAACAGACTTCCGTTTAAGATCTCGCAAATTCACTCAAAAACAACCTTTGAATTGTTGCACATTGACATATGGGGTCCCTATAAACAACATACCCTGACTGGAACACCTTTTATGCTTACCATTGTAGATGACTACAGTAGAGCCACATGGACATTCATGCTTATTCACAAATCCCAAACTATAAAGACCTTAGAAGACTTCTTCAAAATGATTAAAAACCAGTTCAAAAAGGATGTAAGAATCATTAGAACTGACAATGGGAGCGAATTTACTGGAAATGAATGTCAAACCTTGCTCCGATCTCTAGGAATTCTTCACCAAAAATCATGTGTCTACACTCCACAACAAAATGGAGTTGTAGAAAGAAAACACGGGCATTTACTGCAAATGGCCAGATCTCTCATGTTCCAAGCTCATTTACCTCGATATTTCTGGTCACACTCTATACTAATGGCCACACACATTATAAATAGAATTCCCAGTTCAGTGCTACATTGGAAGACCCCTTTTGAGATCCTTTACAACACTGAACCAGATTTTTCTTCCCTTAAAACCTTTGGCTGCCTTTGTTACATAACCAATACCAAACCTCACAAAGACAAGTTTAAATCAAGAGGCTATAAGTGTGTGTTCATTGGTTATAGCCCTGGACAAAAGGCTTACAAAGTCTACAATTTATCCACTAAACAAGTTCAAATTTCAAGAGACATTGCCTTTTATGAAAATCACTTTCCTTTCAAATCAGATACAAATCCTATTACTGCTAAATCTCATCTTGTTATTCCATGCCCTGAATCTTATGACGATGATGTAACCAAATTGTCCACTTCTTCCTCTTGTGATAACCAAAGTGATGAGCCTCCACAAAACACAACCACAGACATATCCTCTAATGAAAACGCCACTGCATCTTCCTCCACTAATCATAATGCTATTCCACTCTACCAAGCTCCCTTTCCTGAATCTCCAGAAAATGTAACATCTGAGACTTCAACACTTAAACAAAGTACCATGAAAAAGACTAGACCTATATGGATGGAAGATTACATTACTAATGTGACTGAAAATTCAATTATTCCGTCTGCCAACCACCAATCCTCTTTTAACCAAACAAAATTTATTTCACAATTCACACCACCTACATATCCTTACACGATCTCACCAAATTTACACCATACATATGTGACATACCTGGCTAATGTGTCAAGAACTCAAGAACCAAGTTCTTACCATCAAGCTTGTAAAGATAAAAGTTGGATACATGCTATGAATGAGGAGCTAAGGGCACTTGAATCAAATAAAACATGGGAACTCACTGATTTACCCCAAGGGAAGAAAGCTATTGGATGCAAATGGTTATATAAAGTTAAACTAAAACCGGATGGAAGTGTGGATAGGCTTAAGGCAAGATTAGTGGCAAAAGGTTACAATCAATTAGAAGGAATTGATTTTTTTGATTGTTTTTCACCTGTTGCAAAGCTTGTCACAGTCAGGATGTTTATTGCCATAGCCTCAGCCAGATCGTGGCCTCTCCATCAACTTGATATCAACAATGCTTTCTTGCATGGATACCTTGATGAAGAGGTTTATATGCAGCCACCTCCGGGATATGCCACAGCAACGGGAAACAAAGTCTGCAGACTGAGAAGAAGCTTGTATGGATTGAAGCAGGCCTCGAGACAATGGAATACAGAGCTCAGTCTTAAACTCACAGATTATGGATTTGTTCAGTCCAATCACGACCATTGTTTGTTTCTTAAGCATTCATCCGATCACAGTTGATAAGTGTATTTTATACACTTATTCGGGCTCCAAATTATGACATTTTATGATTCTTTTAATGAGATTATAGCCTAATTTATGAAATAATGTGTTATTAGGTGAAATTCGATGGATGATGAAGAATTGGAGAAAAGAATGCAAAAATTGGCGAAAAAGTGGAAAGATTCAAAGCTTGAGGGTTAAAGTGCAAATACACAAAAGTTGTGTCGAAGCTCACGATGAAGATTCAAGAATGCAAGAGGTCAAATGGATGCAACGAAAGATCAAAAGGAGTGAAAACAAATCAATTTCCAACCGCACAAGGATGTCTAAATTTTAGTTGGAGATTGAGACGCATTTTTGGCCTAGATAAAGTTCGAACTGAAGAAGAGCTATTTCTATCAAAGTTGTAGTCCTTCGAGTTAACTTTCTAACGCAACTTGAATCATCTCAATCGGACATCGGACGGAAAATTTATGACAAAATTACTGAAACAGACGCAAAGTGGACAGAAACTTGGCGCCCGAGCGCTGCACACTCAGCGCTCAAGCGCTGAACTAGCCAGAAAATGGATTGTTAACAGATTTTCAGCGCTCAAGCGCTGTCCCATAGCGCTCAAGCGCCGCGCGCCGCCACAGATTTTAGGTTTTTATTGTTTGGGCCGCGAAAACTCCACAAAAAAGACTCCAAATTGGCCAAGAACGGATATGAAAGTATAAATAGACCTAAGGAGGCTTGGAAAAAGGGGAGTTCCCACCTTAGTTCCAAACAACACAAACACATGGAACTTTGAAGATTTGGGAAGGAATTCAAGGAAGAACACATAAAAATGATTTATTCTACTCATTGGGAGGGAAAGTATATACAATTGGAGATTCAAAGGCGGAATTCAAAGGAGGAAAACATCGCGCAAACCACGTTTTGAAGCATCAATGGGAGTTGGAAGAAGATCTTGGTGCAAGATTGGATTCTTTTCTACATCATTCTTCTAAACCCGGTGATGTACTCTATAATAATTTTGTATTTTTCTTTCATTCCCATGAGTAGTTAAATCTAATTTAGGGCGAACAATGTAACCAATTGGGATCCTTTATTTCTTTAAATTGAGATTCTTGTGCTTTTATTTGATGTGTTGATTTTGCTATGTTCTCAATGCATATGTGTCGATTTTGCTATGTTCTCAATGCATTTAATTACTTGATCACTAATTAAATGATTTCGTGAACAATAATTACGTAGAGATGCGGATTGTTGTTTAGACCAAGTAGTAAATTCCGGTAAATTGGCATAACGTGTAGAGATACCTATGTTAATTGCTGCGGTCATAATTGAATTCTTAGAACTGATGTTTCGTTTAACTAAGGAGAATTCGCATAGAGATATGGAATTGAATTAGTTAAATAGGCTCAATGAGAACTCGAGAGGGGTAAATTGAATACAATAGAAGAATTCGACCGAACACTACCTTAGATTGTATGAATCTTGATTTAAGGAGTAAATGTGATAAATAGGTGAAATTGTTCCGCCCTAATATCCGTTATCCTTTGACTTTCCAATCAATCGCTTCTTTATTCAATTTAATTTCAAGTATTTCAATTCAAGAATTCATAACCAATCATTGTTCTTGTTTATTTATATCAAATAAAAGTTAGAAATAATAGATTAAGACTAAAGTATAGTCCTCGTGGGAACGATAATCCGGACTCTTAGGTCCACTTTATTACTTGTCACGATCCGTACACTTGCAGGATATAAAAAATCGACAACAACAGTTTATTTCTCCTTATTTATGTGGATGATGTCTTAATCACTGGAACTCATGAATCTGACATTATAGCAGTCAAGAAATATCTGCATTCTCAATTCACCATCAAAGATATTGGAGCTGCAAAATACTTTCTCGGACTTGAGATTGCTAGAGGAGAAATGGGAACCTATGTTAACCAGAGGAAATACATTTTAGACATTATTAAAGATGTTGGGCTCACTGGTGCAAGAGCCGTTCCAGTTCCAATTCCAAAAGGTACAAAACTTTCACAACACTCCAGTCCTCCTTTTCCAGATCCAGAAAGATATAGAAGGCTGATTGGCAGACTTCTATACTTAAACCTGACGAGGCCGGACATTACCTATGGCATACAACAGTTGAGTCAATTCATTCATAATCCTTGTCAAATTCATTGGGACACTGCAATTCATTTGTTGCGATATCTGCACTTTCCAGTACAACAGAATTTCACCTTAATAGCATACTCCGATGCCGATTGGGCCTCTTGTAGTGATACTAGAAGGTCTCTCACTGGCTTTTGTATCTATCTTGGAGACACACTGATTTCATGGAAAACCAAGAAACAGAACACGGTTTCTCGATCCACAGCTGAGGCTGAATACAGAAGTTTGGCAGCCACTGTTTGTGAAATCACATGGATCAATTTTATACTGCAAGACTTTGCCATTCCTATACCTTTACCTATCCCTTTATGGTGTGACAATAAATCCGCCCTTCATATTTGTGCTAACCCAGTTTTTCACGAAAGAACTAAGCACTTGGAGATTGATTGCCATATTGTTAGAAACAAATTTAAAGACGGATTCATTTTGCCTCAACACATTCCTTCTACTCAACAGGTTGCTGACATTTTCACCAAAGCATTAGCAGCCCCTCAGTTCCATCACTTAGTTTCCAAGCTGGGATTGGCTGATCTCCACCAATTGCCAGCTTGAGGGGGGGATGTTGAATTATCATTTATTTTTATTTTATCTTCTCTCTCTTCCCACGTGTTCTCCTCTTTTATTCTTCTGTTAGTTTGTTTATTATTCTGTTGGTTTGTTTGATGAGCTGTGACCTCCTTATTGGTGTTGTCTTGTATATAATTGGGTCTGTGACTCCTTTTGTATAGATGGAAAAATATAGAAAATATGCAGATGCTTTTTCCTGCACATATCGGCTTGTTCCTTCTTCCATTTTCTTGAATACATATAAGGGGTTTGTTGCTGATAATAATAAATGAATACGTCTATCATTCTTTATTAGCTTAAACTTTTGGATTATGTGTTAAATATGATATGAGCAAGTTCAGGTCTTTGATTCAAATTTGACCGCCACCTATTAATAAAACCTATTAATAAAATTATATATGTGTGTGTCTAGCTTCTTTGAAATTAAAAATTAATAAATTTAGCCTACTCATGAGAGAAGTTTTGAAAATTAAAAATTAAATGAATAAATTAGTCATATCTCTAATTACTTAAGGATTTAGACGAAAATGCTTCAATATTGTATAACATGCTAAGGTCCTGAGTCAGGTCTTGTGGCCACATATTTGTAAAAATTGTGTACTTTGTTGCATCATTGATCAAAAAAATAAATTTAACTTGCATATAAAGAGTGTAGATGACGAATCTAGACAAACATTAAAATAAAACTCTTTTTTTCTCAAACTTATTTTCAACCATACATTCTCACAATAAAATGTTTTGCACGTAAATTTAAAAATTTTCATTTTTCTTAACCACGCATTCTCCAATAATTCCTACTCCGAAACTCATTTTGCCCAAAACACTCATTTTAATGATCGTTTAAAAGTGGCTTAATTATATATATATAATCCCATTATAATTTAAAGATAAAAGTGAAACTTTAACTAAGCCCTTGATTGTTGGCCTTAAAATTTTAAAAAACATTGTTTTGAATAGTATTTTTTGGAGAATATGTGGTTAAAAGTAAATAAAAGTTTTAAGTTACGTGTAAAATATTTTATTGTATGAATGTTTAATTGAAAATGAGTATGAGAAATAAATTAAATTTAAGAAAAGAGAATCAAACATGGGCAAAGTAAAATCCATAAATCCAGCAGTTGGAATATATAGTGCACCAATTAATTAAAATGACTGCATTATGACAACACTTTGTTATCAAGTCATTTGCTGGAAAAGAGTTAAGAGCTCTCATAAAATATAAAGTTCCCTTTCATTTCTTATAATAAAGTAGTAGCGTGTTTGTTGAACAAGAATCTAAATATTTTATTGAAATAATTATCTCTCCAAAAATTTTAAAATGTTTAAAATAGTATTAAAATAGAAAAATGTCTTGAATTGAAGTTATCTTTAAAATAGGAAATTTGACTCAAACTACACCTAGATGAGGGTGAATAGGTGACTATACGGAATTAAAAATTTAATAATTAATTAGCAACAAGTTACTATTAATTATCTCTAGATGGTTAATCATACAATTCAATTTTTCCTATGTTGAAATACCACAGTTATGAAAACAATAAATAAACACAAGAAATGATCATAGAGAAATCCCAACTGGGTAAAAATTTCGGGCACTTGCCAGTCAACAATCCACTATAAACGAAATAAAATTTACAGTCCGCCGACTCGACTACCACTAGTATTTTCTAACCTCCTGACTGCAATTCTCACAGTGCTCCTAGATTTCGTGCTCCTGCACCAACTTTCACCTGCAGTTTTCAAAGCTCTTTTAGATTACGCTCTCCTACAGTAACTCTCAGTTTTGTGAATTTGTCTATCTCATGTAGATTAACGAAGAATTCCGCGTTTTTCAACGACTGAAACTCCAGTCACATTCTCTTGATTTTCAGAACTCTGATAGATATGTAGGAAGTAGCAGTTTGATACTTGGATTGTGGATTTGATGTTTTCACCCCCAGGAATCAATCATAGAACGAAGGTTGAAGGCTAATTTGATGAAGATGATATGAAGAGAATATGTTTTTCACAATGATCTACCTTAGAATTTTCGTTCAGAGACATTCTGTAATTTATATGTAGATTAAGGAATAAATAGGTCGAATAAAAAGCCTTAAAAAAGGGAATTAAAAATTCCCCGGATAACTTTGTCGCTCGAGCGAAAGTTGGATGACAAGCTCCCCATTTGGTATTCTGTGACAAAATTACAATCTAAAATCAAGGTAGCAGTGAAAAGAAAATTACAGATTCAATGACTGACACAACCAACATTAACTATCTTAATTGAATTTTACTTTTCGTTCATCAAAACTTGTTTCTTGAAATGGACAACTCAAATACCCAGTGTAAAACGTATGTGAAATAGTACTAAGTGTAAAAACAATTCAAGCAGTTAATTCAAATATCCCAGTTAATCCAAGCCGTTATAACTCATAATGCATCATTTCAGTTTAAGCATTTACAACTCATAACGCATCATTTCAGTTTCATACCATAATCTAAATTAAGACATAATATCAATGCAACCCAAAATACCAAAAACGAAACGTTGATACTACAAAACATCAAAACTTAATCTAGCAATATTGAAATTGTCATCGATTCAAAAAAATTTGATACATCATTCCAAGTAGTTAAAATTACCATTTTTCTACTCCATCATATCATCAAACATAGACTACTCCCCCTTTTGTCATAAAATGACGAAGGATAACGTAGAAGTAAAAAAATATCATAAAAAAAAACTTTGCACCTTTTTTATTTTAACATTAACATAGAATAACTCAAAATACTGTTTTGACCATGCACAAAGAGAATCAATGAACAGTAAACCTTCCTACATACTAAGTTTAAGTTACCATAGAGTAAATTGTAGAAGTGAATGATATGTGGAAAGTGTCACTAATCCGTTGAAAATAGGACTCCGACCTTAAATTTGTGAGAAATGACACACTAAACATTACTGTCAATAAGTTTATTCCCCTACTTATGAAAGTTAAACCATTCAAAGCATATTAGAACCTACAACGTAAAGCTCATGATGACTGGAAGTACTTTTTCTCCCCATGAGTATGAGAAAAATGTGTTATTTCATTTCATTCAATAAGCGAAGCTCATTATTATGTTTCTCATCTTAAGTGCAGCTTTTTCTTCATGAAGCGACTAAAATGACAATTGTAGCGAGCTTTAGGCCGGTTAATCCAAGTAAAAAAACTTTTAGAAAGTAAAAAACACAAAACAAAATCAAAACAAAACAAAAATATGTGAGATGCATGCAAGAATGAATGGACTCAATGAGCTACACATCCATACACCTAAGTATCTGATCAAAGAGACACATGGATGCTCTTACCTTTAAGAGCATGATCAATCTCACGACCTTTCAGGTCACTCTTTTTAACCCAAGCCTTCTTAAAAGTAAAAGTGATCCTAGTTAACTGAGTCATCATCTCAGTTAAACGAGTAATCTGATTGGTGAGAAAGTTAACATTGCTCGAGAAATCCTGACTTTTACTTCTAATCATGAGTTTACGACACCTAGGTCTTATATGTCCCAATGCGCCACAAGGGTGACAGGTGGGAATAAACCTATGTACAAAATTGCTCGGAGGTTATTGCCGATATAGTGTGATTGACCCTACGTTGTCTAGTAGGTTTTGATCCAAAGACATCCGTACCCTTAGGTTCAGGATTAATAGTGTTCCGAGCTTTGTTGGTGGCTTGGACGAACATGGTCTTGGATATACTAGCAGTAGCAGTACCATTTTGAACGTAACCATGCCGATTTCCAACAGACTTGTTCATTCCCAATATATTATCGAGTTTCTCTGTACCACTTATGAATGAATGAAGTTGAGTATTAGATTTTTCAAGATCACTTGTTAAGGATTTAACTTTGGCTTCTAAGTTCTCATTAACAAGCATCAACTCATTCAAATTTTTGGTAGAGTCCTGAAGATTACCTATCAGTTTCTCTCTCTCTCTCTCTCTCTCTCTCTCTCTCTCTCTCTCTCTCTCTCTCAAGTTCGTTAACCTTTTTCAGAACAGTTTTATTGACCTTTTTTTATTTTAAGACTGTCCTCGAATAATTCTCGATAAGACTCGTGAATATCAATCTCATCCTCAGACACCTCCTCAGCATTTTCACTTTCCTTATTGGATTCAATCGTAGCTATAGATGTGAAAGTCATAAAGTTTTATCCATCCTCACCACCAGAGGTATCACTCTAAGCACTTGAATCTAATTCATCATCACTCAAGGTCATTGCTAATGCCTTACGCCTTCCTTTATTCAAATTCTTCTTCAAATTAAGAAATTCATTCCTATAGTGACCAACACCCTGACATTCATGTCATCTAACTGATTGGGTTTTCTTATTAGCAGTATAGAGTTATTCTTTTCACGCTTATCGTTCGAGAATTTACTAGGGAAATCACTTTTTCGTTCTTGAGATTTTCTCCTATTTTTCATTACCTTCTGGAATGTTTTTTAACGAAATAAGCTATTTTGTCGTTCCTAAAAGTCTCAGCATCAGTCGACTCACTCTCTTCTTCCCTAACAGTGTTCATAGCTATGGATTTAGCCTTTTTTTGGTTGAGATATGGTGAGTTCATAGGTTTGTAGGGATTCTAAGAGTTCTTCTATCTTAACTGCATCTAAGTCCTTACTTTCTTCAATCGCTGTAACTTTAGGTCTAAACCTTTCAGATAGGGATCTAAAGACTTTTCTAACGATTTTTGACTTGGGGATCTTCTCACTTAGGTTGAAACTCGAATTAACTATATCATTAAACTTCGCATAGAATTTATCAAACGATTCATCGTCCTTCATTCTAATTTCTTCAAACCTAGATATTAACATTTGTAGTTTAGAATTTTTAATAGTTTTAGTTCCCTCGTGTGTGGTTTCTAATATATCCCAAACATTTTTAACAGTTTCACACATCGATACTCTCTTAAACTCTTCAGCAGATACAGTCATGAACAGGGCATAAATGCCCTTATTATTCCAGTTACACTCAACTAAGTCATCTTTAGTCCAGAGTGAAATATCAATGGGTGTAGCTACACCAGCAATAGTAGTTGAAGGTTCGGTCCACC
Organism: Fraxinus americana; assembly: GCA_035079005.1. Lineage (NCBI taxonomy): Eukaryota > Viridiplantae > Streptophyta > Magnoliopsida > Lamiales > Oleaceae > Fraxinus > Fraxinus americana. The sequence continues at coordinate 10,838 of JAVHZT010000140.1, read as the reverse complement.
CAGTTTGAACACTCATCCAAATACGCTCAATCAAAACTTTAAGAAAAGCTCTCATTCGAACTTTCCAATAAGCATAATTGATTCCGTCGAAAAACGGAGACATGGACAATGACGGACTCATCTAGAATTAATTAAGGGTCGGGAATCGAAATAAGGCTCCGATACCAATTGAAAATACGAATTCGACCCAAATTACACCTAAATGGGGGGTGAATAGGTGATTATGCGGAATTAAAAACTTAATAATTAATTAGCAACAAGTCACTATTAATTATCTCTAGATGGTTAATCATACAATTCAATTTTTTCTATGTTAAAATACCGCAGTTATGAAAGCAATAAATAAACACAAGAAATGATCACAGAGAAACACGAATTGGGTAAAAACTATAGCCACTTTGTAGTCAACAATCTACTATAAATGAAATAAAACATACAATCCACCAGACTCGAGTACCACTAGTACTTTCTGACATCCTGACTACAATTCCAACAGCTTTCCTAAATTTTGTGCTCCTACACCAACTCCTAGTTGCAGTTTTCAAAGCTCTGTTGGATTATGCTATCCTGTAACAACTCCCAACTTTGTGAATTTGTCTTATCTCCTATGAATTAACGGCGAACTCCGTGTTCTTCAACGACTGAAACTCCAGTCACATTCCCTTGATCTTCTGAACTCTGACAGATATGTAGGAAGTAGTTTGGTATTTAGATTGTGGATTTGATGTTTTCAGCGCCAGGAATCAATCACAGAATGAAGGTTGAAGGCTAATTTGATGAAGATGATATGAAGAGAATATGTTTTTTACAATGATCAACCTTAGAATTTTTGTTCAGAGACGTTCTGTTATTTATATGTAGGTTAAGGAATGAATGGGCCAGAAAAAAAGCCTTAAAAATGAATTAAAAATTTCCCGGATAACCCTGTAGCTCGAGCGAGAGCTGGGCGACAGGCAAATGACAGTGTGCCGCTCGAGCGAAGCCCTGGTGACAACCTAGCAACATTATTACTCTTTCTGACAGTCGAGTTAAGTCATGGTGACAGTCTAACGAAGTTGCGGCGCCGTTTTTCCTTCTTTTCCATTCTCAAACCCTACACCTAATACAACTCAATTTCTACTATTTGCAACTTACTCCTTGACTTTTACAACATTTTAAACTTAGTCCCTTTTGTTCACATACTTGCCAATTACATCAAATACCTAACAATCTTACGTATAGAAAATTGTACCAACATTTTATACATTCAAATAAATGAGTAATTAATTTGACAAAGCATAAAGTGACATATAAAAAGGTTGATAGCTTCAAATATGCATTCCACTCATTATGACTCTGTTGGATCCCCATTTTTTCAGAGATAGATTTTGTAATAGTGATTTCTTTTTAGAAAAAATGTATGGTTAAAAAATAGAATTTTTTTTAACTTACGTATAAAATTATTATTGTGAGAATGCGCTATTGAAATAAGTTTAGAAAAAAAAATGAGTTTTTAGAGAACATGACTCAAATAGAGGCTAAATACAATTCGTCACCAATGAAAATAATATTGTTAGAAAAAATACATAATTACCATCCACTTTCAAATTTAAAAAGCTTGTGGAATTCTTTCAAAAATAAGATGGTCACTTGGTCACAAATGTATTCATCTCATTAAATTTTGTGACTTATTAATTTATTAAACATGTCAAGGTTATAATAATACACAATTTATGGTCACGGTCATAAATCCCACAATATCACTGTCACAAAAGATACAAATAATGAGTTACAATTACAAATTTAATCGTAAAACACATTTTTTTTTTATCGCATATTATTTATTGGTTACAAATAACCAATTTTATTGGTCATCATTACTCATATAATTGGTCACAAACATTTTTTGTGCCATCCCCACTACTCCACCACCACCACCACCACCACCACTCAAATGTTGTTGCCACCTCACCGTCACCGCGGCACCACAATTACCACATGCACCAACAATCATCACACCACCTAGATCGCACCCCACAGACACAAATTATACGAACAACCATCATCACCACCGCACCAACAACCATCACTACCATCACAGCACAACTAGAGATGCAATGCGACCACCACCACCGCACCCCACCACCTACACTACACAACCACCACCACCATCGGCAACCATATTCAATCTAAAAGGCCAAAAGGAAGAAATAAAATCGCCTCACAAACTGCAGTAACATGAGGCACCTACACACATCTGTTTCTATAGTACACACTTGAGAGAAGTAGAAGTGGCTTCGATTTCAATGGAAGAAGGGACGACAGAGGGTGTGCGGCAATGGGCGTCCAACAATGGTGAAACTGAAGCACAATTGAGTTTTTCCTCAGCGATTATGGATTTTAGTTGAGCTTGTGTTTCTCATTTTAATCTGTCCAATTGTAAAATGATTTGGGTGCCAGAGAGGGCGGTGGCGGTGCTGGATAGGAAGGTGACGGTGCTAGAGAAGTGGAATGAAGCAGTCGTTTCTATGACCTTGTTTTGGGGTGAAAAATGAATTAGGACTAGGTGGTATGAAATCAGGTGGGGTTGGGTGCACTGATTTTTGAAAGAATAACTTTATCATCTGATTATTGAAATGGAAAATTAAAAAATATGAGTGGATGTAATTTCCTCTTAGTTATTTTCCTTGAGCCCTATGGTTATTCGGCCTTGATGGATAAGAATAATGATATTCTATTATTATTATTTTTTCATTTTAATACTAGGTGTATGTTTTGTAAACATACAAATATTAGGAAAAAGGGTGACGTTTGGTATACAGTGAAGTGTGTTGAATCAAAAAGACAAAAAACTTCTTTATTATGAGTTACTAATGGGAATTATTTTCCAGAGGTATAGAGGAAGAAAGTTCACAGAAATAACATATTTTTAGTTGCATCATTGAATTAAATTACTAATAATATATTTATTAATTCAAAATGTAAGCAAGAGTTGAATGTGAAAGACACACAAATAATTTATTAAAGGACTCTTCTTAGGTATTTAACATGTAGTAGCAGATTCAACTAAAGATGACATTTAATTTATACATACACTATAGAAATACAGCTGAAACCAGCGAATAAGAAAAGGAAAAAAGAAAAAAGATCAATACTTCTCATTATTTCGAAACTCACTTTCTAAGTCCCTACTTGGATAGTTGATTAAAATTTAAATCAAAGTCAGCAATTAATTTAATCATAGAGTTTATGTAATGCACAACATTTTCAACAATACATTCGATCACCTTTTATCAAATTCTACTTTTTATGTAAACCAAACAGCGGCTAGCTATGCTATGAATAATTTATGTTGGATGAAGTATCTATTAAGTAATAATCTCATATAGGTTAAATATCAAAATATTAATTAAAGCGTTTGGTTACACTTCTTAATAATGTTGACATTTTTATGATGGAAATCAAAATCTTAATATGATATCAAGACTTGTTAAACTCAAACACGAAGTTCGATTCGACTAATATTTAAACAAGCACACGAATTCCAAGGTTGGTATTCTTAAAAAGTCACCATCTTGCACTGACCTATTAAAGATAAATTTCACATCAATAAAATATTGAAATATTAAACAATATATAAGAGTTTGAACCATTTCTCTTGACAAGGTTGACACTTTAATATTTAACCCAAAATCTTAATATTAGGACATCCCTATGTTGCCTCCCAATCTTGAGATACAAATTAAATTATGTTCATCGCGAAAGCACATCAAGCATTTTTTGAAGTAAAGGAGGAGATGAGAGGCGAGCACGCCTGGTACAAAAGATGTTGAGACCGGACCCATTTCCAATCATAATTTCGCCTCCACTGGAGTAAGGAGAATGGAGAGACATGTTTTTAAGGTTGGTAGTAACATGGTGTGAGGCTCTGGAGTTGAGCGACTAGGTACATGATTGGGGACAGAGTAGAAGCAAAGTTGACATGAAGATCACGGATTATTAAAGCTAGCGGATTGGGGCTATGTGGTGACTAGTTGGAAAAATAATCGTACATAAATTATAATCAGATAATTAACCTTTAAAGTGCATAAAATTGAACAGAATTTTTACTTATTCAAACCAAATATGTAAAGTAGAAACGAGAAATGTTTGAACATGAATTCGATCTAGACAAAAGTTTAACTCTCTCTTAAAAACGAAAATGTCGTGTGAGCAGGTGCTTATGGCATTTGTCATTCGTCTTCCAAGATACAACAATCACTTCCTATAATAGGAACACTCCAAATTATATGGAGCAGCGAACCTAGTGATAATTTGATATCTCTTCATATGATACTCATCTTAAAATAAATGCAGAATTTATTTGACACATAAAGCAAGTATAAAAGTGCATGGATTATTCGTTTTCAAACTACGGACGGGAAAGTTTATATATATTTTTTAAAAGTTGTGTCTCAAAATACACGACATGACTACTTAAATTAGTCTCTATTTGAATAAATACACCTATTGAAAAACAACAATTGTAAAAGTTATGATCTTAGTTCTGAAAATACACATCTTTTTAGTCAAATATATTCTCTAAACATTCCGTAAAATGTCACACGTGGATTAATAGAATATTCCATAATGCTAATATGATTTCTAACAATTTTCATGTGTTAAGTGTTTCAGTTATCGAGAAACTACAATAATCTATTTAAGGAGTAGAATAAGTTTAGCCTTTGATTTTCGTTGAAATTTGTTTTAGATAATTTACCCTACAAATTTTTTGAGGTCAATGTAAACTTTCCTTTCGACAATAATATGCATGCCGATGGAGAAGAACACCTAAAATAAAAAAAATAAAAAACAATTAAGGTGGAGAAGGACACCTAAAATAAAAAAAAAAATTAGTTTGACGCCTAAATATTTTTCCCTGTAATCAAAAGCTAATAATAATATTTAAATTACTATGGACAAAGTCTTGACAAAAATATATTTTTCTAGTTTTCATCTAGCGAAATTTCCAATGGAGATGTAGGAATACTCATTCAATATAAATAAGACTTTCGTATTGATATGACGAATTGTATTTTTTTCTATTTTCTTTCTCATCTTTTAATAAAATTAATTATAAAGTATAAAACGGTTGATAATGATGTTTTTTAAAGTAATGTGTTTTGGGGAAAAAATAAAAAACTTCTTCAAGTGAACAACATTATAATATTTATTCAAACGAATCAGAAATAAGCTAATCAATAACACAATTGTTTATTATAATTTACGAGTTCACATGAATATGACACATTATTATAGCATATAATAAAAAAAATTAGGAAGCTATAGTGCTGCTTACCGTTTCAATTGTACCAGTACCATTTCTAAAAAATTAATATGGTAGAAGAAACTTATTGAGAATTACCGAGTGCTCTTCAAGAAATTACTACGTACTAGACCTTGCTCTCTCATATTATAAGTAGCATGCAAGTGTTTACCTGTTCCATCTCTCTCTCTCTCTCTCTCTCCCTACACATTCACAAATGGCTCCTAGATCTAAAGAAACCCAGCATGGAGAAGAAATCAAGGAAGGGGAAACCAAAGAGAAGAAAGAAGAGGAAATTTCTGATCTTCGAAAGAAGGCTTGCCAACTAGCAAATTATTACTTTGTCTTTCAAGGAGTAATCTTTACCGCAATTTACAGTTTCCCAACAAAGCACAAATGTCAATTTCGTTGGGTTCCATTAACCCTCTCCTTATTTTCAGGCATTCTAAATTTGTCTGCTTTGTTGGCAATGGCTGTGAAATACAAAAGAATATTAGATGAAAAGGATGAAAAGTTGTTAAATGGTCAAACATCTACCAGCAGATATGCAAGTATGTGGCGTTCTTTTTACGTGTGGGGTTGCATGCTTCTCTTCTTTGGATTTTTTATTATAACACTTATTGGAAGCATGATGATTCCTTGTAAAGAAAATGATCCCAAGAATTGTGTCAAGATATGTGAGCAAAAAAATTGTATAATGGTTTGCCAATAGAACTGTCTGCACCATTGTCTTGGATCCTCCTATTATATCATTGATGTTCTTCGCGATAGAGACAAATATCAAGTCTATAGTTGTAAATTACTCCTGTGATAGAGACAAATATCAAGTCTCTTGCATTGAAACAGATGCCTCCCTTGTTGATGCAATACAAAGCGCTATTAGGCTATTTTTATTTAAGAGTTTATAATTCAGTTTATCTAGAACTTGTAACTATTTAAACTATCTTGGTGAGTAGTGCATTGGCGCAAAGTCGCAGACTACAAGCTGCGCCAGGCACTGTCGCAACAGCCTGTTTGTCTATGACCTACTAAAGATTGAACTGGCTGCATGCCTTCCAAGCCACCTCAAACTTATAAATGGACTCTCTACCATATTTCCAAACAATTATCTCTGTGGAAAATTAGTTGCATTTCTAATTATCTCAGGTTGATGGGAATATATATATATATATATATATATATATATATATATATATATATATATATATATATATATAGAAATACTTGTTCTCATACAATGATTTTTCTTTTTTTCCCCTCGAATTCTACCGACTTTTGGCTCTTTTTTTTTTTTTTTTGTTTTATTTCAATCAAGTCACACACTTACCACATTGACTAACAATAGAGATTAACAACTACAAACTAAGATGAGATTTTAATATAAGTTCAATGACCGCAAGTTAAATTGCTATAATGAAGTCACTCTGGAAGATGATTGTGAGATATATCATAGATAATGAGTTGTGATGTATGTATTGATGATGATATTGATTAATTGATAAAGACTGTATACAAGTTAAATTGTTATAATGAAGTCACTCTAGAAGATGATTGCCATGAAGAGTGAACGTTTCATTAATAACAAATGGGAATTAATTTTCATTATAATGCACATGACTAACAAAACATGATATGGACAATTGTTAAACTAATTTTTGCATAGTTATCAAATGCGACCTGATGAATAAAAGATGATGTGGACAATTTTTAAACTAATTTGTTGTATAGTTATCGGGTTTTGTTATTCGTCTAGGGTCACGTAGGCCTTGGACGAATAGGGGGCGCAAGTAGAGACAGCTCGCAAAACCCATAGTTATCAGATATGACCAAATTGTGGACCTAGACAAATCACCGGGTTACCAAGTCACCAAACAAAATATAGTTAAGGCAAATTTTCATTGGAATATTTAGTTTAAATTTCCACTAGTAAATGCATGTGCAAGTATACTCTTCGATGCAGAAACAAACATACTTAAGAGTATGTGTCACACCATTGACGAAGATACAAATTTGATCTGCATGTAGGGGGTTTGTTCTTGACAAAAATAAATGAATAAGTTTTCCAATTTTTACTAGCTTAAACTTTTGGATTAGGCAGTTGAATATGATATGAGCAAGCTAAGGTCTTGAGTTCAAATTTGGAGTTCACCTATTAATAAAATTATACGTCTCTAGTTTTCATGAAAATAAAAATTAATAAATTTGGCCTACTCATGAAATTATGTTTGGAAATATAAAATTAATGAATAAATTAGTCATATCTCTAATTACTTAAAACTTTTAAATGAAATGCTTCAATATTTTATAACATGCTAAGGTCGTGATTCAGTCTTGTCGCCACATATTTGTAAAATTTGTGTACATATCACACCATTGATGAAAAAAAAATTAACCAGCACATAAGGAGCGTGTTGATGAAAAAACTGTATTTAAGTAAAAAAATCAAATAAAATCAACAGGCAGGCTGGAAAAAACACTATAAGAATGTGTCCAAAGAACAAAAGTACAGAATTATATGTATAAAATCATCTAATAATGTATTGACGATAAAGGAAAAGAACATGTAGAAAAACTCCATCCATAATCATTATAACTGCACCATTAAGAAACTAACAATAATTAAAGCAACCACAAACAGGAATATATAATCGAAGCTGTCCATGGATGGAGAGTCAGGATGGTGGCAGTTTTCGATGTTCTCCATATGTTGTCCTGAAAGCCATGGAACTCTTTCCTCTATCTCAAGTATTGATCCATCCAATGTTGTCTCACCCGTGGTTGTCTCTCTGTATTAATATCGCTACTAACTTGAGCAAAATGAATTTAACCGTTTCTTTAATAATAAACGGGTTTAGAACAATGTCAAACCCCAACTACACTATTGGTTAGAAGCCTGAAAATTCCAATTCCAGGTTCTTGAGGGGGGCATTAAAAAAAACATTGAGAAAAATGAGCAGTAATATTTGTAAGAATTTCAGATTAGGTTCTTATTTTTATTTCAACGAGTATGATTCAAATTTAAGGAGAATAAGGCTTGCAATCCAATTGCAGCATTTTAAAACCAGTTTTCGGTCAATTTATTTGATCCATAAAACTACGCAGAGGGTATCGTTAAGTGTGAAAAAGTGAAGGTATATGGTCTCAGATAATTACTAAGAAAAGAATGAGTGATACTCTCGAGAACTAGATGAGAGAAAATTGAAATATAATTTCTTAAAAACAGTACTGTGAAATTTTGATTATCATTGGAGAGGACAAACACATATTTACATAATAGACAAGCTCACCTACGGACATGGAGAACCATTTCACTAATCAAAGTTCTATATTACAAACTTTTGCGAGTCTCGACCTCCCTCTACACATAACCAAACTACACGTTCCTCTATTTTTCTTCTATTTTCCCTCTTTAAACTCTTCACTTGGCTGTTTGTGGTGCGATACATAAGTCCTTTCTTTTCCATTTCCTTTTACTTTCTTCACTTGAAGATTCTGTAGATTCTTCATTCTACATCATATTTACCTTTTTTGCTCATGGAGCTAGGCTTAGCTATTATTTCATTATTTTGTATTCTATATAATATTCCTTTGGTTTATTTTATCAAAGAAATAATTATTTTGAGTCAAAATATCCAACAGATTCATATTCAAATTCAACCAAAAGAGTCTAAATATCCTTCTTCAGAATTCTTCTCTTTTCTAATTCTTTTACTATTTTTAAGTTCGTGTTTAGATTCTAAATATGAACTAGATGGTGTTCATTATTTGAAGCCTCGGTTCTAGAAGTAGAGGGTTCACCAATTATGTTAAGCCTAAAGGGAAAGACATCTTCTAAACGTGAAGTAGATGGTGTACTTTTGCCATATCTTATAAAGTCAACATTGATCCTACAAGTACAAGCTACTTTTGCTTAATAAACACCCACGCTCGTATAGAATATCTAGCCTCGGGGTCCTTTTTTCCCACAAATAATCTAATCAAGTTTCTAGTGATGTACTAAGAATTATTCTTTAAACTCATTCTCATCTCTTGTAGTTTGGACAACCAATTTTTTTAGGTTTTGCCCATAAAATTTTTCCCACGATACCATTCTTAATCGGATATATTTTGACTGTGTATCTTTCATGTCAAACCAGTCGTTCAACTCCATCTAATCCCAAACTCGGTCACTTCGTTCACTTCTCTTAGTCAAACTAACACGACAGTGCATTGTTACAATTCACCAACAATGAGAAAATAATAAATTGGTGTATTAGAAAAGCTGGGCTAGAGAGTCCCACTAAATTCAGACCTTGATGCAATTAATCACATCATATGGTGCTGTGCCAACAAATTACACATATCACGCCCTTTACCTACCTAGGATATTCACAATATCAAGTCATAATCATATATCATTCATCATTGTGCTACATCCATAACAAAAAGATCGTGTTCTCTTTAAACAAGAAAAATTTATGATCATTGTCGACAAATAAAAGAAAATGCAAAAATGGGTACCTCTTTGACGGATTCACACATGAAAGATTGGAGAAAAGTACATACCTTGGTGGTGATGTCATCTTGTTCGAATCTAATGTGGCCTCAGGGACGATGTCATCAACATTAGACCATATGTTGTGCACCCTTTACGAAAGGCATGCACCAATTTTCAATTTGTTGAAGCATAATATAATGTAAAATACAAAATGATGTGCCTTTCTTTCTAATCAAAAGGAAAGTTAAGCTTAAGATTTTCCAAACATGTTGAGAAAGAAAAGAAATTAAAGGCAAATCAAGTGAATGCTTCAAAGCTTTTTAAATTTCTTCTTCTTGTTGGCACTCTCATAGTTTTCACCGTGTCAGTTTAAGCAAATCGAATAAATTACTGAGTTCTATTAAATTTCAGAAAACAAGTAAGGCGCACACCAGAATATCCAGTCATTGACAAACAAAATATGGAGAAATCTAATATATAGGATGTACCTCATTTGTGGCATAGTTCTTGCATATTCCGGAGGTGCCTTCGCAATCACTTCAAAATTTCTACTCTTCCATATCATATTCCTCTGTGCGACATTGCCAATACCCCGTCTGCAAAGCAAAAAAGCTCTCAGGAAAATTAGAAGAGACAGAAATAATGGTCTTCAAATAATGCCTGAAAATTTGAAGTATTAATGTTTATTTATAATTGTCGCTAGCATAGGCATACATTGACGCCGGGCAGAATAGTGATTATTCTGTAGGCGGGATTCAATTGACAAAAACAGAGAAGAACGCAAGAGAAACACAAGGAAAAACGAGAAAATTCTTTATTATTCAACAACTGAATGAAAATAACCCACAAGCCGGGTTAAATAGCCAGAAAATAATAATAATCGGAATTTTGCCAAAAATAGCAAAATCCTGATATTCATACCAAAATAAAATACTTAATAAAAGAAACAATATCACCAAAATTCGGCTCAAATCGAGCAATTATTCTATGTCAAAAGGGAAACCGAAATATTACCATAAATAGTAAAAAATAACTTAAATTGACGATTCGGAAGGGAAAACAGCTGAATTTGACCTC